>OY992876.1:333662365-333749865 GCA_963921405.1 Cepaea hortensis
ATTAACTCGTCTTCTATAGCTAAAACCACGTGGAGCAGTTAACTCTGGATTGATTATCACACTCGTTTAATTCAGACATAAGAAACAGAAATCCAGTATGGATGAAAATTTAATCTTTGTTTAAGAATTGTGTGCACTGTGCTCACTGATACGTTCACTTGTTGCGACATTTTCCTTAAGGTCGTGCTTGCGCTTGTTAGGATTCTGTCTTGGATATCTAGACATTTTTCTTCACAAACAGCAGGCCTATCAGATCGCGGAACATCTTCCACAAGAAACTTATTCAAAAAATTTTTAATTGTAATGCAATGAGAAGTTTGTTTATCAGGAAATCTTGCTATAAATCTGTGAACAACCATAGAACCCGCTGCATAGAACTGGGGTGCTATGTTTTCATTTACCTGCCATCCCACAGAACTGTGTGACTTACTTATTGACTCGCCCTCGTAATATTTTCTACCCAAGTATGCACCGTTTTAAGGGACATCGCTAGGGGCTAAGTCCACTGAAAACCCACCTTGGCGAGAGACATTTCGCGAGTGACGTCGAAGTTGAATGTGAAGTGGAAACGTGGTTTAGAAGACAGAGCACGCAGTTCTATGAAGCCGGTTTGGGAGGACCAATAAAACGATGGGATAAGGGCATCAATGTTGGTGTAAATTATGTTGAGAAATAAAGGGACAATGTATGTATAAAAATAAACTGGTTTCAAGTTCTTATCATATTTAGTTATTTTTCTACAGCCATTTGTGACTGACTTATTAACTTACCCTCGTAGATCACACCACCCATTGTGTTCTAAATTCGTGTCCTATCCAGTACCCGTATTTTGCCCTCGCCTTTGTATTTCCTTGAATCTGTCTAGTGCACTCACGAAACCCCTCATGGTGATTTTGACATACCTCTTTAGTCCTACTACGGGCAATTTGGAAGCAGACCGCCTTGCGTTGGTTTCATACAATGGTCTGGGGAACCATCCCAAACCCAGCGCGTCCACAGGTGGCGGATCGTGGAACGGCCTCTAGATATAGACGTTAGCTACGAATACCCAATAAGCAACCGCGGACCAACTGGCGGTGGGCACAGGGGGCGAGACGGGATCTCAGGGTGGGATCTGAGTTTCTTAGAAAATACCTCACATTCTCGGCGACGTGCCTGCCAAGCGAGTCAGGGGCGCTCTAACCCCTCCCCCGGGTTGGTGGAACCCGTTAGTTGTGGAAAGCAGTCCATCTAGGAGACAGAAAACTCCAAATATAAACCCCCAAGTTCAAAGTGGACCAGCGTGCTGAGGAACTAGATGGCCATGGGTAAACTGGTCGTGAAATTTGGACGTCTGGCAGGCGTGCGGGGCGGCTCCAGACGTATGGACTCCTGCGGGACATTCCCCGCCTCTTCCCTAGCAAGCAGGCAATGCTAGGGCGACCGGTTATTTCCTGCAATATCCAAACTTTGCTTATGGAATTAATTCAACACGGGAATCGGCGCCGGAGCTACGGAGTACGTGCTCTGCGCTAGGCACATCTTTCAGAGGCTAGCGAAGAGAAGGTGAGGAGGAGAAGACGAGGAAATGGTGTGAGAAGAAGGCATAGAAATAGGAGGGCAGGCACCAGGAGAACAAGACGAAAAATGGAGAGACTAGGTTTCAACCATGTAAGAGTGGGATACTGGAATTGTCGTAGTGCCAGGCAGAGAGGCTCTATTGGAGAGGCTAATATATGATTTTGATGTCCTCCTGCTTCAGGAGATAAATACAGACAAATACCATTGCCCTGGGTACGCCAGTTATATAAACCCCACTGGGCAGAAGAGATATGGGCAAGGTCTGCTGGTGAAGGAAGGAGTGAAGCATGTGGTACTTGACTTGATCCAGTGGAATCACAGTGCAAGAGAGGTCCAGGGTATACAAATGGAGATTGGTGGCTTAAGTTGGAACATAATAAATGTATATGCCACAGTGGACTGTTTTGTCAGAAAGGAACACTGGGACTGGCTTAAGGAATTGGAGGAATTACCGGGTGATAGGCTACTCATATGTGGAGACTTCAATGCAAGGAGCAGAGATTGGGACGGTAGTGGAGAAAACCGACAGGGAATTGCCCTTGCAGATGCCATGGTGGATTCCGATGTGGTCTGCATAAATGATGGTACGCCTACTAGAATGGCAATGAGGCCTGGCGATGCAGACACGGCTATTGACTTGGCACTTGTCTCCCAGTCATCAATCCTCGATGTAAAGTCGACTGTTTTGAATGACCATGGGGGTGATCACATGCCATGCTCAGTCCTGATCTCTAAATCCAAGAAAGTTAAGGCTGGGAGAGCACGAAAAACCTTCAGGTATGAGTGGACCGATAGTCTTCTTGGACGCCTCAGACAGAGGGCTTGCAACAGTACTGTTAAAACTCCTTTTTTACAGCCCCCATGGTGGACCCCAAAAGTAGACCATGCTTGGAAAGCAAATAGAGCTGCAGTGAAGCAGCTAAGGAAAGTGCGACAGACACCCCTAAGCTCACGATAGGAAGTGGACACCGCGGAAAATATCAAGAAAGTCAAGGTAGAGGTCTTCAAGCGCTGTGCTGCAGAGGCCAAAAATGTAAAATGGAAATGTTTCATGAAGGAGATTGGAGGTGATAAAATACTGCGAAAATTCTGGAAACTGCACAGACAAATGCAAAGAAAATATCGGCCTATGACAGTGGAAACAATTTACAGAGATGATGGTGTGCGCGTGACAATAGACAAAGAGAAAGGGGAGGCGTTTCTCCAGAGATATTTAGAGTAGACCAATCATAATGATGCGGACACCAGGGATGCAGTTAGAATGGAATTATCTGGCACCATGAAGAATATCCATTAAGAAGACATCATACGGGTTGAAGATGTTAAACATATTTTGAAAAAGGCAAAAGACACGGCACCAGGGCCCGATGGGGTTAGGTATGGCCACATGAAGGGTTTGAGCGATGCAGACCTGAAGGAGATGACCGACTGTTTTAACCAGAGCATTAGGGCAGCATCAATACCGCAGGATTGGGTACACAGCTATCTCATCCCTCTCCCTAAACCATTCAATGATCATTCAAAGTTTAGCGGTTTTAGAATCATCATTCTTCAAAATACATTTGGGAAGGTCCTAGAGAAGATAGTTGCTGTCAAGCTGCAAGAGTTCTTGGAAAGGGGGAAGCTTCTTCCAAGAGGCCTGGGGAGCTACAGGCCAGGAAAAGATACCTGGTCAAATGCAGCCACTTTTGCCTTTGACGTTTATGAGGGGTTCCAGAGTAGACAGGAAACGGTGGCGGCAGCGCTTGATCTTCAGGATGCGTACAATAGAGTTCGATATGATATTTTAATGACCGCACTGATGGATTGATTGATTGATTGAATTAAGAACCGACATCACAGCATTCGGGGCATTCCCATAAGCGCTCCGTCCCCATCCTCAGAAGCCAGCGAAGAGTTCCAGTCCCAATAGTACCAGTAACAATCTGATTATATGTGCATCTCACCTTTCCTCTAAGCGTCGAGCATCGTGCAGATCCGCACTAATGGAGAAGGGGGTCAATCCCTGGTTGGTGAACTGGATAGCAACCATCCTGCACTCTCGTCGGGTTGCTCTCCGTCTGGGTGCATGGACCTCAGAGTCACATATTTTAACCCCGGGACTTCCACAGTGATCTACAATCTCACCGGTGCTCTTTAACATGTATACGAGCAAGATTGCAAACCTATAAGCACCAGGGGTTGGAAGGATTCTAACATTTGCAGATGATATTCTTGCATATAGGCAGGGGAGAGATAGGAAGCAAACAGCCCAGGAGCTACAGGTGACAGTAGACAAAATGATTGACTGGTGCACTGAAATGAGTGCTGTCATCCACGCGGAAAAGGCGGCTGTTTTGTGGTGCTCTCTGGACAACAGGATTGTAAGAGCTGATGTCCCAAGCCTCGCGAAAGATGGTAGAAATGTCAGCAGAGAGAGCAAACTGAAGTATCTGGGAATCACATTTAACAGGAGCCTATCCTTCAAGGACCATGTGGAGACGGTCGTGACAAGATCTCAAAAGGGACTCAATGCACTTAAAACTATGGCTGCAATGGACACAGAGCAGAGAATGCTTTTCACACTATACCAGCACTTGATCCTCTCAGTGATTGATTATAGACTAGGAATGCTCACTTTTATAGACTATGACTGCTCACTGTCTCAAAGAGTCAGCTGGAGAAATTACAGCGCATACAGAACGAAGCTATGCGAGTCATTCTGGAATGCACCAGAGACACCCCAGTAGTGTGTATGCGTTACATCCTTGGTCTGCCGACTGTTGCTGGTAGGCTCAAGGTGATGCAGGCGAAGGCATACCTCAGAGTAGCTGCAGACACAGATCACCCACTGCATGAGGCGCTGGACGCAGTTAAGGGTCAGCGACTGATAAGAGGGAAATCATGGATGGCTCAGGCGGAGGATACGATCATGCAGGTGTGCCCCCTGGAGAACATTAGGCGTGGAGAGGAGTGGGCCAGAATGCCAGCAGAGCAGTCAGACTTGTGCAGAGTTATAATCACATTGAGCCGGGAGTTCAGGGAGTGGCCAGCAGGGGCCACGGAAGTGGAAATCCAGCAACTAATTCAAGATAATGCTCGCTCAGGTGATGTTATTATCTGCACAGATGGGTCGGTTTTGAGAGGTAGGAGAAGTGCCTGGGGGATCTTAGCAAAAGCTAATGGTCGACGTTTGGTGCAGGAGAGCTTGGCATATGATACCATAACATCTAGTTTAAGAATGGAGGTGGAGGCGGTCAGTGCAGCTTTCCGCTGGATCGAGAATACGATACACACACACATCGTGATTGTAACTGACTCAGAAAGCATGCTGAGGAAGGTGAGGACAGGCGAGCTTCGGGCAGAGTGGCTTGCTTCGCTTCGGTGGTCACGGGTGGCAAGCATCACCTGGATCTTTTCTCCGGGGAATGCCGGTGCGCTGGGGGATGAACAGGCGGACAAATTGGCTGGCTCTGCAGAACTTGGTGGAGTATTGATACATGACAAGGCAGACGTGGTTGCGGCCTTGTGGGAGCACGTGTACACCTCAGAGGAGCAAATGGATCACCATGGTCTGGCAAGAATGCGACAGCGAGGAGTGACACGGGGATCTGGCCGACGCTCGACGCTCAGAGGAAAGGCGAGACGGACATATAATCAGATTGCTACTGGTACTATTGGTGTTGGAACTCTTCGCTAGCTGCTGCGGATGGGGAGCGCTTATGGGAATGCCCCGAATGCTGTGATGGCGGTTCCTAAATCAATCAATCAATCAATCAATCAATCAATCAATCATACAATGGTGTGAGCGTCGGTCGTTTAGAAAGCAATGGCAAATTATTGAACGTAAACTTACCTAGTAAATCACAAGTAGCCATATCAATGCTGAGGTTGACTGCGAAGTCCTGTAAAGCATAAGCAACCAACTGTTCTATTCGCTCGGCGTTTTAGCATCGGGGCGGTGAACGCGTTTTACAATTCCCCGACAGACCGAGTCCAGGGTTCCAGATCTGCCGCTACCGATGTGCCAGCAGACCGCCTTGCGTTGATTTCAATGATTTCAGCGTCTGTCGTTCAGTAAATAGTATCAAAGTACTGAACGTAAAAATTGCCTAGTAAATCACAAATAGCCAAAAACTGAATGGGGTTGATAACGACGTCCTGCAAAGGGTATGTAACTAACTTTTTTGTATGCGCAGACAGGGGATACATGAATGACACTAGTGTACTACTATTTTAACATAGTGCTTTATGTTCAGATTTCTAGCCAGATTTCTTTAATGTACTCAGGCCAAACGTACAAGATAGAAAAACACGCCTTGTATTGCCCGATACAAACGGACAATAATTAGTTACACACGATGCGTTGTCTAGGACAGCGTTTACAAGACCCATCTTCCAATGTCAGTAAAGGGCCTTTCCCACACGTCTCAAACCGCACTGGACGCACTTTGCTAGGCCCATACTTGTATCGACCAATCGTCACTCGGTGGACGATGATTTCAGTATCTCGTAGGCCCTTTTCACTTTCCGAAACATTTCCTGGGTCTCATTTTCGGCTGGGTTGATCTGAGAGCCCAGTCAGTTGTACACATCTGGTCAAGTAGCTAAGAACGTCGGGATGTCTTTCGGGGGAAGGTGCGGATATTTTTCTGTTGGATTCAAAAAGAAAACCCTAACCTAGAAAGTTCGCGGCGACTGCGCAAACCAAGCGGCCTTAATTCCCCAGGCTCAAGATCTTCCTGCCCTACACTGCAATGTACCATAGACACTATATGATAGTTTTGACAGTTTCAATGCTAAGTTAAGTTAGTTACGTATCCTTTACAGGACGTAACCGTCAAACCCAGCATTGTTTGGTTCTTTGTAATTCCTTGGCAAGTTTACGTTCGGTAGTCTAATCCTCTAAAAGTACTGGAGGGGAAGTACTTAGGAAGGGAAAATCCCAACTGCACCTCCCAGTGGTAGAGGATGGGAAGCACACCACCCGCGTGGCAAACGCAGCCCTGGGCGCCGAGTATCCACAGGAATAAATGGACACCTCTCAAACTGAGCACACTAGGGCACTTACTTGTCCTGATTGTCGGAAATGGCCGTCAAAGGCACAAGTAAAAGACCCCATGTGGATGTGGAAGTCAAGACTTCATGACAAACACATTTCAGAGGCAGTGACAAACAGCTTTCTTGGTCATGTGAACGAACGAACGAACGAAAGTCTTTATTTTCAAAGGGTTAAGAATTGGGCACACAGGCCCGTCTGACATTCTGCCCTTCTTCTCTATTTCCTCTCCTACATTCTTTCATTCAACATCACTTATGAAGCAAATTTTGACAACAAAAGAACAATAGCATTAAAAAGCATGAAAAATAATCAATAACAAATGACTCACCGAGTCAGTGTTTAACATGGGCATTTTAATTACCTAAGGATGGTGTAACATGCCATACATATGGGAATGTTTTTTGGCTAGTTGTCGTTTGAGATAAGTTACCATTATTATTGTCTTTTTGTGTTTTTGTTTATGGGGGAATGTAGTCTGTACTGAGGTAGTGTTCAAACAGGTTGCGAATGTGTGTATAATGATTGGTGGTGTCTTTGATTTCTTGTGTAAGATTGTTCCACAACTGAGCGGCAGAGTATGCTAAGCTTGTTTTATATAAGTCTATCCTAGGTTTAGGGACATGAAGTATATTTAGTCGTTCGCTATGTCTAGCGTTATATTTAAACAATGGCCAAAGGTAGCTTGGAGCATTTTGAAATAGGATTTTGTGAATTAGTTTGGCCTTATTAAAAAGTAGGCGTTTGTGGAGTGGCAGTAACCGAAGACGTTTATGTAGGTTAGAATTGTCGGTAACCTTTTCACCATTAATTAAATGCACTGCCCTTTTCTGGAGTGAATATAGGCGTTTTGTTATTGATTTGGAGCATCCATCCCAGACTGTGGAGCAGTAATCAATATGTGTTTGTATATGGGAAGTATAGAATATCTTTCTTGTGTTTTCGTCAAGGAAATTTTTAATTTTGGCAAGTTGGTATACTTTTTTGGCCATTTGTTTAACGAGAGCATGAACATGTGAGTTAAAGGTTAGATTTTGATCTATGATAAGACCCAGTGCCTTGTGCTCGGTTACACTTTCTATAGGCATGCTACCAATGTGCAGCTGTAGAGTTCTCTGTGAGTTTAGCGTGTGAAGTCTTTGCCTGGTTCCTATTAACATAGACTTTGTTTTAGAAATGTTAATTTGCATGCGGTTTGCATGACGCCAGTTAACTACACTATTTATTTCCTGTTGCAAGGATAATTCTAGCACATTACGATCAATAGCGTTTGTATATAGTGTGCAGTCATCAGCAAATAGGTCGCAGGACGACGACAAATTTAAGGGAAGATCATTTATATAAATGGCAAATAACAGAGGGCCAAGAATAGACCCATGAGGTACTCTAATATTAATGGTAATCGCTTGAGATAAAGCTTTATTGTGTGATACAACTTGCTTTCTGTATAATAAAAATGATTTTATTAATGTCACTATATTAAAGCTTACTTTCATTGTTTCTAGTTTTTTAATTAGAATAGTATGATCTATCAAATCGAATGCTTTTCTAGTCTATAAACACCGCTCCACATATAGTATCGTTGTTAATATTTTGATGCCAGTTTTCTATCATGTTTGTTAGGGCCGTATGACAAGAATATTTTGGCCGAAATCCTGACTGACTGTCAACTATTAGTTTGTGGCGAACTAAGTGCTCTAGTGTTGTTTTGTGGATGTGCTTTTCTAGCGGTTTGGATAGTGAGGATAATATGGAAATTGGCCTATAATTACTCATGAGCCGATCGTCTAGAGAACCAGCTTTTAAATGAGGATACACTTTAGCGATTTTAAAGGCTGATGGGAAGTGACCTTTGGTGAGACATTAATTATATATAAAAGTTAGTGACTCGCAGATCGCCGGTGCAACATGGCGAAGGATCCGATTACTGATTCCATCTAGTCCTGATGAGTTATTGTTTTTTAGATTACTGAGATGAGTAAATATTTCAGTGGTAGTCATTAGCGGTATGTTGAAGGGAATATCTCCATAGCATTTGTTCTCACTGAATGATGATATTAAAGATATGTCATGAGGCGCATCTGGTATTGCAGCCTTCAGTTGGTTTATGTCGGACTGAAAGAATCTACTGAATTGATCACATTTAACATGATTTGATGGTAATGATTGTGATGATTTGTGTTTGTTCGTCAAGGTATTAATTGCTTTCCATATATCTTTAGTGTTGGTTTTATCTGTTATTAAGTTCTTAAAATAGTTTTTCTTTTCCTTTCTAATAACATATTGAACTTTGTTTCTCAGACTACGGTACATAGTTAGATCTATATTTTTATGTGCCTTGTCCCGGTAGTTCAACGACCTGCTGTGTGATCCACGGGGGCTTAGTGTGATGTTCTACGACCTCCTGTGTGATCCACGGGGGCTTAGTGTGATCTTTAACACGAACTTCCTTAAATGGAACATGTTTATCAGATATACTTAGAAGAAAGGTCTTAAGCCAGTCGTCCGGAGCATCGTCTGGGTCAGGAAGCTGGTAAACATAGTCCAGAGATGAGTTGAGCAAGTCTTGTAAGAAGACGTCTCAATTGAAATATTTGTAATTTCTATATTTTATACTTATATGTTTGTGTTTTGGAGTTTTGGTGCCTCTTTTCGACCACGTGCAACATACTGGATAGTGATCGCTCAATGCATTAATAGGTACAGTACATTCTGTGATGTTGTCAGCGCACGTAGTATAAATATGATCTACAAGTGTTGCAGATGATTTAGTTATTCTAGTGGCTTGTTTGACTAACAGTTGGAAGTTATATGACTCTATTATGTTTTCCCATGTTTTGTTTGATTTGTTAGAGTCTATGTTGTTATTTGTTAGTGTCTATGTCCCCACTAATGTGATGAGAAGAGAGGCATTGGAGAATATCGTGACAACTGGAAAGATCAAGGGGAGGAGATGCAGAGACAGGCCAATAGAAATGATGCTGGATGGATTGAGACGGTGGCATGGAGGAATATCATCAGCAGACTTAATCCAGAAAACCAAAAACTGAGATCTGTGGAGAACCATGAACGCCTACGCCAGCTGGCAAGGCACTTGATGATGATGATGGTTTCAATGCGAATTCGAACATGCGACCACTGGGTCAGCAGGCCTCTACGCTACCATGGCTCCCCGTATGTAATTAGGTTAATTTTCCAAATCCGCCACTTATTCGTGGATTCAAATGTATGACAACGGTAAGGTCCAACCCCCTCGCTATCGTTGTTGTCGCAAGAAATAATATGAGACGTAATTCTGGTTGACAAGCATTAAAGATGTTTTTAATGGGGCATTTCCTTTGAAGCTTCATTGCATCATTCATCAGCGTGCATTATGTAGTGAGGTTGTGTACGGTGGGATCAGCTGTGTATTGTGTGTGAACTTGATAGATGACCTGCTGTGTATTGTGTGTGATGTTGATCAAACATCATGGTTCAATTTGTCGTCGTGTTTACAGATATGTGTCTACAGGCACAAGACTTTTACTGATGTGAACACACGATTATAGTGAAATGCACATTATGTTATGTAATGTTTACTGATGTGAACACAAGATTATAGGACAGTTAGTTAGTTAGTTAGTCAGTCAGTCAGTCAGTCAGTTAGTTAGTTAGTTAGTTAGTTAGTTAGTTAGTTAGTTAGTTAGTTAGTTAGTTAATTAGTTAGTTAGTTAGTTAGTTAGTCGAGGTTCCAACTTCGCGGCAACGGGTCGTCCCCATACTGCTCCGTTCCTGTGTCAGTGAATATCACACAAAATGCTCCCCACTGTCCAATGTGAAAAGTGGAATAGGCAGGAGTCTCGGCAATCCAACAGCCCGCACAGGTGCACTGTGCGTAATGCCGCTGCCAGAATGCCAACACAAAATTAATCCACGAAAACCACAGTTCATCGTCGATGGAATCGGCAGTCACCAGAAAGACCTCATTGACCCGGGTTTTCTCACATGGCTCGGTCTTTTACCGCAGGGCAACCCGCCGAAAGTGTCGCATAAAGCACAAACTCCGCAGCTTCAGCGCCGACTCCCGGGAGTCTCCTGAAAAATGCACATGTGAACCGAAAAGGCAAATCAGTATATTCAGCAACAACCGGTACCCATTGTTCCGAACATGCAGGTCACTGTACAGGACAGATGTAAAAGTATTCCCTGCGAATTTCACAGCTCACAGTGTCGCCCACGCATTCACTCAGTAGCAGGGCGACGGAACCATGCACTGCCAGTCCAACATAAGG
Organism: Cepaea hortensis; assembly: GCA_963921405.1. Taxonomy (NCBI): domain Eukaryota; kingdom Metazoa; phylum Mollusca; class Gastropoda; order Stylommatophora; family Helicidae; genus Cepaea; species Cepaea hortensis. The sequence continues at coordinate 333,673,235 of OY992876.1, forward strand.
AAAATGCGATTGCAAACCGTAGCTGCAAGCATAAACACGCCACAGACCTTAACGGTTCAACGCCTAACCGCATGTTGGCGACCGGAAGTCTAGACAGTGTAGATTATAGGACAGGGGACAACTACTATTTGTAAGTATTCATTTATCTGGTATCTGTATTCACTTATCTAGTATCTGGAAGTATTCACTTACCTCAGTAACCTAAAAAACACAAACTCATCTGGGTTAGATGGAATCAGCAATCGGATTCTCCACTGTGCTGCGTCAGTGATCTGTGTTTCACTAACCTATGTATATAATCAGTGTCTCACCAAAGGTCACTTTCCATCAGCTCTCAAAATCGCTAAACTGTATCCTCTTCTTAAATCTGGTTCATTGGTCAATGGTCTACCGAACAATTATAGACCCATTTAAAAAAAAAAAACTATCATCACTATCTAAACTACTAGAAAAACACATCCACAAGGTAACATTACAGTATTTAGATCGCAACAAGCTTATAGTTGACAGTCAATCAGGATTTCGACTAAAATATTCTTGCCCTAACAAACATTATAGAAAACTGGCACCAGAATATAAATAACAACAGTCTATGTAGAGCTGTGTTTATCGATTTCAGGAAAGCATTTGATATGACAGACCATGTCATTTTAATTAAAATACTAGAGACAGTGAAAATTGACCTAATATTGTGACGCTTATAACATCTTTTCTGTTAAACAGAAAGCAAGTAGTATCATACAATAAATCTCTGTCCCAAACCACTACCTTCCATATTGGAGTACCGCAAGGCTCTATTCTTGGCCCTCTATTATTTGCCATATATATTAACGATCTACCTTTGCATCTTTCGTCGTCCTGCGATCTATTTGCAGACGACTGTACAGTGCATACAAACGCTGAAAGCAGTAATTTACTGGAGTCGTCTTTGCAACAAGAATTAAATAATGTAGTTAGGTGGAGCTATGCGAACCGTAAACAAATTAACATCACTAAAACAAATTCTATGTTATTAACAACCAGACAAAGACTTTAAACTCTAAATTCACACAGATCACTTCAACTTCACATCGATAACATGCCAGTAGAAAGTGTAATTGAGCACAAAACATTAGGCCCCATTATTGATAGAAACCTAACCTTTAATCCTCACGTTCAAGCGCTCACTAAACAAACAGCGAAAAAAGTTTACCAACTCGCCAAAATTAAAAATCTTCTTGATGAGGACACAAGGAAAATATTCTATACTTCTCACATACAGACACATTTTGACTACTTCTCTACAATCTGGGACGGTTGTTCCAATTCAATCACCAAGCGACTTTACTCACTCCAGAAACGGGCCATGAGTTTAATTTATAGCAAATATTTAACTGACAATCCTAGCCTGCATAAACGCCTTCAGTTACTACCACTCCACAAACGCCTGCTTTTCAATAAGGCCAAACTAATTCACAAAATCCTACATCGGAATGCGCCAAATTACCTTTGGCCATTGTTTAAATATAATGCTAGACACAGTAAACGATTAAATATATTACACATTCCGAAGCCTAGGAGAGACTTATACAAAACAAGCTTAACGTACTCTGCAGCTCAGCTGTGGAACAATCTCCCACAAGAAATAAAAAACATCACCAATCCCTATACATATAATTGCAAATTATTTAAACACTATCTCAGTACGGATTAACTTCCCCCTTAATAATAGAAATAATAATAATAATAAAACCCTAGTATAACAGCCAGTCCCCTTTTGGTAGGCCAGTATATTCTACATAGCTAATAACAAGTGCAACACCAGTCATTACTATTACTGAGTCGTGTAGTATTGATTTTTAATTTTCAACATGCCTATATAATGCATATCTTTTATATTGTTGCTGTTTTCAGTTAGCCTTGAATGATGTGTGAACGATATAATGTATGAAAGATAGTGATAGAAGAGCAGAATGTTAGATGGACATGCGTGCCCAATTCTTAACCCTTTGAAAATAAAGTTTGTTTGTTTGTTTGTTTGTAATGTTTACTGATGTGAACACAAGATTATAGGACAGGAGCCAACTATTATCTGCAATGTTTACTGATGTGAACACAGGATTATAGAACAGTGGGAAACTATTATCTGTAATGTTCATTGATGTGAACTCAAGATTATAGGATAGGGGACAACTATTATCTGTAATGTTCACTTGTTTGAACTCAAGATTACGGGACAGGGGAAAACTTGTGTCTGTAATGTTTACTGGTGTGAACACAAGATTATAGCATAAGGGAAAACTATTGTCTGTAATGTTTACTGATGTGAACACAAGATTATAGGATAAGGGAAAAACTATTATATGTAATGTTTACTTATGTGAACACAAGATTATAACATAGGAAAAACTATTATCTGTAATGTTTACTAATGTTAACACAAGATTATGGGTTGGTGGGAAATTATTATCTGTATTGTTTACTGATGTGAATACACGATTATGGGATGGTGGACAATTATTATCTGTAATGTTTACTTGGGTAGCGGGGTAGGGGTATCCCCTATCAAAGGAGAAGTAAGGCGCCTCCTTCCTTCCGCTAGCCTACGGGACACCCTTGGGCAAGGTGGAGTACCCGTTTAGCCCCCCGATCAGGGTTACGTGAAGCCATGTGTGCAGGTGGTGGATGAAGATGTAGCGCAGCCGACAGATAGTTGTAGGTTATGGTCGCCACCTTCACGACGGTAGGCAGAGGATCTCTTTTTTAAGGAGACAATGGCTACGGTCACTGACCAGTATGGTCACTGGTAGGAAGGAAAGCAATGGCAAACTACCTTCTTTACAGATACCAAGAAAATCATGTTGTGTGGAAAAATCAGATAGATTACATCCTAATTAGCAAAAGATTTCGAAATGCGTTAACAGTAGTAAAAACAGTTCCAAATGCAGACTGTTACAGTGATCACAGATTAATTACAGGCACATTGAGGGTAAAATTAAAGAAAATCAAGTATACAGCAGGAAACCCTAAATATGACTTGTGCAAATTGAAAACTGACAAAGAAATACAAGATAATTTTAACATAGAAGTAAAGAACAAATTTGTTTTATTGTCTGATCTAGAGATCCTATTTCAAGATGTAGATGATCAATGGGAAATGCTGAAGAATTCAATCAGTTGTGCAGCAGAAAAAAACTATTCCAAAAGTAAAGAAAGTGGGCCGTAAGATATGGATGACTGAAGAAATTTTACAACTAATGGAAACAAGAAGACAGAACAAAAATAATCCTGCCAAATATGAAGAAATTCACAGAAAAGTCAGAACCTTATGTAAGTAGGCAATAGAAACATGGCTTAAGAAAAATTGCAGAGAAATTGAAAAACAACACAACGGTAAAAATGCGAAACTAATGCACAAAAGAATTCAGGAGCTTAATAATCAAAGAACACGTACATCAGCAGGCTGCCTAAAGACAAAAGATGGAAGAGTCATAATAGAAAAAGATCAGATCTTACATGAATGCTCAGATTACGTGAAAAACCTTTATGACGATAACAGAGACGAACAGTATGATGTTCAAAATAATAATGAAGGACCAGCAATTTTGAAGATGGAGGTTCAGAATGTTCTTAACCATATGAAATCTGGCAAGACCCCCGGTTCAGACAGCGTCACAACAGAAATGATTAATGCTTTAGAAGAATATGGAATAGATAAAGTTACCAGTCTGCTTAATACAATATATGATATTGGAAATATACCTCAAGAGTTATGTAATTCTGTATTTATTGCAATCCCAAAGAAATCAGGAGCCTTGGAATGTGATCAACATCGAACAATTAGTATAATGAGTCACATCACGAAGATTTTGCTAAGGATTATCATGCAAAGAGTTAGGAGGAAAATACAACCTGAAATAGGAGAAGAACAATGTGGGTTTGTAGAAGGCAAGGGTACAGTAAATGCTGTGTATATACTGAGAACCGTAATCGAACGTTCTATAGAAGTAAACAAAGATCTACACCTTTGCTTTATTGACTACACAAAGGCTTTCGATAAAGTGAGACATGTCAACATGATAAGGATGCTTGAAGATCTACAAATTGATGGAAAAGACCTTAGACTTGTAAAATACATATATTGGAAACAACAAGCTACCATAAGAGTTGATAATGAAGTAAGCCAATATCAGCCTATTAAGAGAGGTGTGAGACAGGGATGTGTAATGTCTCCAGATCTGTTTTCCCTCCTCAGTGAAAGTATTTTCAGAAATATTGAAGATATGTAAGGAATCAACATTGGGGGACGATGCATCAATAACATTAGATATGCAGATGATACAGTCTTGATTGCAGACATTGAACAGGACCTGCAAAATTTAGTAGATTTGGTTGTTACACATAGTGAACAACTAGGGGTGGAATTAAATTGTAAAAAGACACAGATTATGGTCGTCACTAGGAAGAACGAAATACCACAATGTAATATACAAGTAAATGGGAATATTCTTCAACAAATGAATAGGTACAATTATCTCGGAACATCTGATGGGAGATGCCTTGAAGAGATTAGAACAAGAATCGCCATGGCAAAAGTAGCCTTTAGCAAGATGAAAAACATACTGACCAATAAAAAGATGTCAATTGAAACGAGAAAAAGAGTGTTGAGATGTTACATAGAACCTGTACTTTTGTATGGATGTGAAGCTTGGACAATGAGCAGTCGGGCTGAAAAACATCTGATGGCTGTAGAAATGTGGTTTCTTAGGAAAATGCAAAGAATACCATGGACAGCCAGAAAAACCAATGAACAAGTCTTTCAAGAAACAAATGAAGATCGTAAACTGATTAGAGAAATTAGACGTAGACAGTCAAAATTGTTTTGGCATGTTATAAGAAGAAATTATTTGGAGAACTTGGTGACAACTGGTAAGATCGAGGGGAACAGACCAAGGGGAAGACCTAGAAGCAAGTACCTGGATGGCTTGGCCTTGTGGCATGGTCGAGACAGAAACACGGAGCTGATCCACGACTTTGGTGATCGAGTGAGATGGCAGAATATGACCGCCCACGCTTACCGGCATGCACATGATGGATGGATGGAATGTTTACTGATGTGAACACAATATTATAATATAGGGAAAAACCATTATCTGTAATGTTTATTGAAGTGAACACAAGATTATGGGATTTGGGGGTCGGGGGGAACTAATATCTGTAATATTTACTGATGTGAACACAAGATTTTGGGATGGTGGGAAATTATTATCTGTATTGTTTACTGATGTGAACACAAGATTATGGGATGGTGGGAAATTATTATCTGTAATGTTTACTGATGTGAGTAAATGGTGGGAAATTATTATCTGTAATGTTTACTGATGTGAACACACGATTATAATATAGGGAAAATCTATTATCTGTAATGTTTACTGATGTGAACAAACGGCCCATTTGTGGGTTAAACGTTAGTTGCATGCCTTTTATAGGACGTCGCAATCAACGCCATAATTTTGTATTTGTTTGCGTTTAATAGTTATCTTTTACTTCCAGTAGTTTGTCGTTGCTGCCTAAACAATATAAAGTAACAGAAAGTAAGCAGCTTTACAGAACAGAAATACGAAGAAAACAAGAACGTTGCGGCGACTAACCTTCATCAGCAAATAAATACATACACGTAACATAATATATAATCACGGAGAAGACCCCCAGTGACTACATTAAGGCATAAGAACGGGATGAGAAGAATAAAAACGATGAGTAAAAAATTGAGAATAATGAAGAGAAAATGAACATTTGAAGCAAATAAAAAAAAAATGTTTGCTACTTATCTCAGAATCCGAGGCTGTTCCTAATTCTGTAAAGTAAAGCTGCATTACTTTGCTTTATTTTATATTGTTTACATTTCCACAGCTTTACCCCAGTTCAACTAATTTCATTCATAATTTAGTCATTGCTTTTTAAACGACCGACGCTCCATACCGTCGAAATCAACTCAAAGCGGTCTGTTTCAAAATCGTATTTGGGAAATATGAAACGCGTTCACTGCCCTGCTCATTTGTGGGTGGGTTGTCACAAATTTGAAATACAGCCTGGACAGCGGCCTGTTGGACTGATGTTTCCGATTGTGAACTACGCAGCGCGCAGCGTGCACGCGGGACCTCCAAGGTGTTCGTTCTTGTCCGAGAAGGCTAGATGTGCGATGCACTGTCCCAGGACTGTCAGGGGCGAGTATAGGTACGGGTGGTGTGATAGGGGCAACCCCTATCAAAGGAGAACCAAGGTGCTTCCTTCTCTCCGCTTGCCTATGGATGGCCTTGGGCAAGGTGGAGTACCAGTTTAGTCCCTCGGGGTTACATGAAGCCACGGGTGCAGGTGGTGGATGAGCTGGGGAGCAACCGACAGATAGCTGTTGGTTATGGTCTCAAGTTTCACGATGGAAGGCAGAGAATCTCTTTTTGGAGACAATGGCTACAGTCACCGACTAGTATGGTCACTGCCTTAAAGTAGGGAGGAAAGCAGTGGCAGACTACCTTCTTTACAGATGCCACGAAAATCATGTTTCGTGTCTTAGAGAATCAGAGAAGATGCGTAAATGGGTGATCTAGCAGTCTCGCCTGGTAGGGGTAGTCATGTGAACCAGGTGACTCCAGACTGCCAGCAAGCGATTGAAAGCAGAAAACTAACATTAATAATGATGGGGACATGGGACATTGGAACTGCGTGTGTAGATGGCAAATTGGAGAAACAAGGAAGAAATTAGAAGAATGAATACAACATTTCAAGTATGTGTGAGTCCAGGTGGAAATGGGCTGGCATGATAACATCCGAGGAACATAACATAATTAGCTCTCGTGGAAAGAAACAATATGTAGCCCTTTTATTGGATATAGAGAGATAAAAATCCATGTAAGGATATTAATGGATTGTGTCAGACAGAATATTACTGGTAAAGTTAAGGAGAAGGCCTTTAATCTCAACATCATCCAAGTGTATGCACTAACAACAGACAGCGGTAATGTCTGCAGCGGTGATGACTGCATCGATGAATTTTATAAGGATTTGTATAAAGTTTTCAAGAAGCGCAAATACTCAGAATTAAATATCACAATGGAGGACTTTAGCGCTAAAGTTGAAAATCAACAAGATGGATACATAACAGGCAAGAATGAACTAAGCGAAGGTAATGAAAGAGATTGCAGACTTGTACCGTGAGCAAGGGGCATGCTATGGTTATTAGAAACATCTAGAATCAACAACATCCAAGGAGATTATGAACATGGGAGAGTCCTGACAAAAAGATCAGAAATTAAATTAATTAACTCCTCATCAACAGAAACGCTTTTAAACTCGCAAAAACTATACAAAATGCAGACAGCTACAATACCAAAAGATTGACTATAGGCAATATACATATAACATTAACGAAGGTTAAATATGCATGCACACTGATAAATAAAAAAAAAAAAAAGATCTATGTGCAATGAAGAAGAAGACGATAAAATATAAACCCAACGTAGACGTAAAGAAGAGATTTGATACATTGTATCATCTAGAAATTATAATTCAAGATGTCAGTGACCGATGGGAAATATTGAAGAGCCCAGTAAGGCTGCCGAAACAACTATCCAAAAATTTGAAGGTGATAGGACGTAAACATTAATGGGAGAAAATATCTTAAAACTAATGGAAATAAGACGAAATAACAAAACAAACAAAACAAAAAAGCCATGAAAAAGAAATTCACATAAAAATTTGGAAATTATGCAATGATGTAAACAAAACACAGTTTGAAGAACATTGCGGGGAAATTGAAAACCAACACAACACCCGGAATACTAAATTAATGCACAAAAAAAGTAACGATATCACCAAGAAAAAAAAACAAAAAAACACACACACACACACACACACACACACACACAAACACACACACACACACACACACACACACACACACACACACACACACACACTGGTTGCCTAAAAACAAAAGAAGGCAGAATCATAACAGAACAATCAGATTTTAAATATATTGGCAGATTATATGACACACCTGTATAACGATACGAGGAAGGAACAATGTGATATTACATATAACAATGAAGGACCACCAATTTTGAAGATATACGTTCAGAATGCTCTTAACCATTTGAAAACTAGCAAGACTCCGGGTCCAGACAACATTACAACAGAAATGACCAATGTCTTTGTGTTGTTTGTCCGTCAAAAATGATGATGACCATTGGTTTCATCCAGTGGGGTTGAAAGTATGGAGCCGTGAGTTCTAAGATGGTTGATACGGCCTATTTTGGCTCGAAATATTCTTTGACAATGCGGGCAAAGAATGCTTGACGTTCCAGGAGGCGGATCTCCTGCAGTGGTTTTTCTTATATCTCCAGTATCATATATTGTGTTCAGCAGTCTGGTGGCTTGATCTATTCCATATTCTTCTAAAGCATTAATAATTTTTGTTGTGATGTTGTCTGAACAGGAGGTCTTGCCAGTATTCATATGATTAAGACCATCCCAAACCTCCATCTTCAAAATTGACAATCCTTCATTATTATTTCGAACACCGTTTTATCACCATAAAGGTTTTTCACATAATCTGAACGTACGTGTAAAATTTGATTTTTTTCTACTATCATTTTTCCATCTATCGTTTTTAGGCAGCTTGTTAGTGTGCGTGTTCTTTTATTATAAAGTTCCTGAATTCTTTTGTGCATTAATGTGGTAATTTTACTTTTGTGTTGTTTTACAATTTCTATGCAATTTTTTTTCAAGCCATGCTTTTTTTCCCGCCTCCTTACATAATGTGGATTTCTTCATATTTGGAAGGATTATTTTTGTTGTGTTTTCTTGTTTCCATTAGTTGTAAAATTTCTACAGGTATCCATATCTTACGACCCACTGTCTTTAATTTTTAAATAGCTGTTTCTGCAGCCAAACTGATTGAATTATTCAACATTTCCCAATGATCATCCACATCTTGAAATAGGATGTCTACATCAGACAACATATCAAATCTATTCTTTATTTCTATGTTAAAATTGTCTTGTATTTCCTTGTCATTTTTCAATGTACACAAATCATATTTAATGTTTCCTGTTGCAATCTTGATATTCTTTAATTTTACCCGCAGTGTACCTGTAATCAGTCTGTGATTACTGTAGCAGTCTGCATCGGAATCTGTTTTTACGATTGTTAACGAATTTCAAAACCTTCTGCTAATCAGAATGTAATCAGTCTGGTTTCTAATCCTGCTGTCAAGACTCATCCATGTCCATAATTTTCTAGGATGTTGTTTAAATCAAGTGCTTCCTACAAACATTTCTGCTCTTTTGCCCATTCTACTAGTCTGTATCCTCTTTCTTTTCGCTCTCCCAAACCATGGTTGCCTACTGTGCATCCATCGCCTTGATTTCCTACCCTTGCATTGAAGTCACCCTTTATGATATTTATTTCTGAATTTTTACATTTCTTCAAAGCAGACTCCATGTCATTATAAAATTCCTCTATACTATCTTCACTGCATTCTCCTGTTGGGGCATATATTGTGATGACTTTTATGTTAAAAGGATTTCCGATTAATCTTACCCATTGTACCATGCAGAAGGCCCCACTTTTCTAAAAGAAGAAGTCGCTGACGCTGTGAAACCTATGAGGAGGGGAAAGACAGCTGGACCAGATGAAATCACAATATAGGATTTGGAAGTATTGGGAGAATGTGGAGTAGATATGTTATCCAAAATGTTGAATGATATATTATTTACAGCAGTCGATTCTTACCGAGCTGAAAACTGTGTTTATAGCTATACCAGAAGCTGTTGAATGCAGAAAAAAAAATAACCTAATAAACCATGTCACTAAGCTTCTACTAAGAATTATATTGAGAAGAACAAGAAAGAAAATAAAACTGGAAATTAGTGAAGAACAGTATAGTTTTGTGGAAGGAAGGGTACAAACAATGCAATATTTATATTATAGAAAAAGGTGAAGAACGGTGTATATATATATATGAACGGTGTGTGTGTGTATATGTATATATATAACGAACACTAATAGAAAGATCAATAGAGACACAGAAAGATTATATTTGTGCCTCATGGCTCATGGATTATACTAAGGCATTTAATAAAGTAAAACATGATGAACTGATTAAAATGTTGGAAGATATCAACATTGATGGGAAAGATGTAAGAATAATAAAGAATATTTACTGGAACCAAGTAGCAGCAATTAAAATGGGAAATAAAGAGGGTAGTTACGAACAGATAAAGCTAGAAGTACGACAGGGGTGTGTCATATAACCGGATCTCTTCTCCCTCTAGAGCGAAGAAATAATGAGAGAGATCAAAGAGAAGCCAGGAATGCTAATCGGAGGTTATAATATTAACAATATACGCTATGCAGATGACACAGTATTGGTGGCGGATAATGCAACAGACCTACAACAATTGTTGGACATTGTAGTAACAGAGAGTGCAAAGAAAGGATTCTCCTTGAATATCAAGAATACGGTAACAATGGTGGTATCAAAGAAAAAGGTGACACCAAATTGTGAAATATAAATAGAAGGGAACATTCTTAACCAAGTGGTTAGTTTTAAATATCTAGGGGCATTTATAACATCAGCTGGAAGATGTACAACAGAGATTAAGAGCAGAATAGGCCAAGCCAAGCATTTTGGAAAATGAAGAGTATCCTATGCAATAAATCAGTATCGTTTAATGTAAGAGAGAGCGTGCTAAAATCCTGTATAGAACCTGTATTACTGTATGGCAGTGAATCTTGGAATGTAAATGAACAAATTAGGAAGATCTTGGAAGCAACAAAGATGTGGTTCCTAAGACGAATGTTGTGAATTCCTTGGACTGCCAAAGTAGCTAACACCGACTGCCTGAAAGGGGCTGATGAAACTAGAACATTATATACAACAATAAGACAGAGACAAACAGCTTTCTTTGGTCATGTAATGAGAAGAGAGGCATTGGAGAACATCGTAACAACTGGAAAGATCGAGGGGAAGAGAGGGAGATGTAGACCAAGAGAAAAGATGCTGGATGGATTGAGACAGTGGCATGGAGGAATATCATCAGCAGAGTTGATCCAGAAAACTAAAGACCGAGATCTGTGAAAAGTCATGAACGCCTACGCCAGCTGGCATGGCACTTGATGATGATGATGAACCTGTCTGACACAGCCCAATATCCTTGAAGAGATTTTGATGTTTGCCGATCCAAGATAATTGTTACACTTATTTGCCGTTCTTCTCCCCCAGAATAAATAATGTTAAAATTCCCCTCTGTCTTAATACCTGTCCCTGTCCATCTCGTCCTGCACATTCCTAATATATTAATCTTCTCTCTTTCCATTTCTTGTTTAATGTTATCTAATTTTCTGTCCTCGCTTAACGACCGAACATTCCATGTTGCTACTTTCATTGTCCCTGTCCTTTTCTTGTGATGTTCTGTAATTAGGCGAATCATGATAAACAAGGCAACTTTAAAGAAGGTAGTTTGCCGTTGCTTTCTTTCCTGGCAGTGACCATATTGGCCAGGTGACCGCAGCCAGTGTCTCGATAAAGAGATCCTCTGCCTGTCGCCGCGAAACTTGAGACCATAACCAACAACTATCTGTCGGCTGCCCTCAAAATTTCATCTACCACCTGCCTTCCGTGGTTTCTTGTGAATAACTTCCTCAGACGATTACAAAATAACAGAACATCCTCCATATAAAAACACAAAAATTGTGCCTTCTGAACAAGACGCCACTACGTCGTCGCCATCTTACCGGAAGCATCTGCGGGTAAATTGGGATATTGTTAAACACGTGAACCGGCAAATATCTGGGAAAAGTCATAACGTCTGATGGAAGGTGTCTTGAAGAGATTAGAACAAGTATCGGCATGGTGAAGGTAGCCTTATTCAAGATGAAAAACATACTGACCAATAAAAAGACGTCAGTTGTAACAAGGAAAAGAGTTTGAATAACGAAGACACAAACAATAGATTGGACGATTTATTTCCTGGCATATATCGCTGCATCTCATCAGGTACATACTGCAGACATCACACAACATAAACTAAAGTGATTAGATAAATCCTTCAACTGAAATACATCGTGCAATCTATTGTTTGTGTCTTCGTTAGTCAAATCCACTACGGGAATACGTTGTTTTGAGTTTACAACTAAACTTTATTTTGGGGTGAAGTTGTCGAATGGCTCAGGTTCCAAAGCTTGTGGGTTCGATTCTAAGCTCTGTCATTTGGTTTAAGAGTGCAGTTTTCTCGGATACCTTCTATGGGTCGTCGCTGGAGCTACGGGATTCGTGCTTTGTGCGACGCTTAAGGCAGACCGGCCCGCGGAAAGAGACCTAGTCATATGGGATAAAACACGGGGCAATAAATTCGATCCTCTGGCTATTGCTGTTAGTATACATATAATGTTATGAGTATATACAGACATCATCACGTGACATGTCAGTGGTCATAGTAAAGTCAGATAAACGTATTGGGTATAAGGTGCTAGACCCATAGTTGTACAGACCAATCTACTCTATAGGGGTCGTGTGGTCAATATCAGGCCGGTCGCCTTGACTTGCCGCGTTATTTCCCGCTACCCAGTTAACGCTGGGTAGGCCTGGGAGCCTAGATCAATTTTTAAAATGGCAGCGTTTTACATTTGGCTCTTCTATGTGCCCGTGTTACATATTTGCGTCTTCAATGCGGGCCTTGCATGAAACAACCTTTGAGAACCTGCGCTCTATCACCCCTGTCTCCAGAGCACTGCCATGGGCAGCAAAACGGGAAGTCGCACAGTTGACAGTCATATCAGATCTCATGACCGTGATACGGAAAATTACAACCGACAGTTTCAGCTCCGAATGGATAGACAGCATTCGGAAGCCGCGCTTTACATAACTCGCGTGGGTGTACGCACCGGGACATGATGGAGTTAAAGGCACGCAGACCAGCTGGCAAATTATCCACCAATACACTCGAGATGAAGCAGGGACTAGGCTGATATAATCAATACAGTACGGACTCGGTGGAGACTGGCGAGGCTCCGACGCTAGCCGAAAGACACGAATTGGGTGTGAAGCCTGATCAAGCACGCCTATGCCGCCTTCGAGGTAAAGAGATGCGATACCATAACCAACTCCTCATGGAAACAGCGAGCAGAAACACCGGGGGATGGCTGCTGCATCGGAGCACTGAGCACGTATGGGAATGCCCAATGTGGTGTGACGTGATTCTATACAGCAATACATGGTTGAAGAGAATATGATCGATGTAAAAGACGACACAAAAAACTTACCCACAGAATACATATCCACGTAGACACGATCGCATCTCTGACCCCCATGTTTGTTTCTGTGGAAAGAATACACGTGTTAGATTTGTTGAGTGCAATAATTGTGTGAGAGGACTGGCGTATTAAAATTGTTGGGTGCAATAATTGTGTGAGAGGACTGGCGTATTAAAATTGTTGGGTGCAATAATTGTGTGAGAGGGCTGACGTTTTACATTTGTTAAGTGCAATAATTGTGTGAGAGGGCTGATGTTTTAGAATTGTTGAGTGCAATAATTGTGTGAGGCTGACGTGTTAGAATGGTTGAGTGCAATAATTGAGTGAGAGGGCTGGCGTTTTAAAATTGTTGAGTGCAATAACTGAATGAAAGGGCTGACGTTTTAGAATTGTTGAGTGAAATAATTGTGTGCGGGAGCTGACGTTTTAGAAATATTGAGTGCAATAATTGTGTGAGAGGGCTGGCGTTTTAGAATTGTTGAGTGCAATAATTGTGTGAGATTGCTGGCGATTTAGAATTGTTGACTGCAATAACTGTGTCAGAGGGATTGCATTTTTGAATTGTTGAGTACAATATTTGTGTGAAGGGGTTAGCGTTTTAGAATTGTTGGTTGCAATAAATGTGTGAGAGAGCTGGAGGTTTAGAATTGTTGAGTGCAATAATTTTGTGAGGCTGACCTGTTAGAATTGTTCAGTCCAGTTCAGTCGCGGTTCCACCATCACAGCAATGGGTCGTCCCCATTATGCTCCGTTCATGCGCCAGTGAATACCACATAAAATGTTCCTCACTGTCCCATGTGAAAAAAGGAAAAAACAGGAGTCGCGACAAACGACAGCCCGCTCAGGCAAACTGTGCATAATGCCGCCACCAGAATGTCACCACAAAAGTCCTCCACGAAACATTCATCCTTGATGGAAGTGGCAGTCACTTTCTCAACCAGATGTTCACCTACAAAATCTCGATGTTTCTAGATATTGGTGTTCCGTTTCTAGGTGTTTTCTAGCCAGCCACACTATTTTATCTCCGAAATGCAGTTCACGCAATAAAACAACCTCGGACAAATGTAAAAACTTTCACTGTACATAATGCCGTCGCCAGAATGCCAACACAAAAGTCCTCTACGAAACATGCAGTTCATCCTTGATGGAAGCGGCAGTCACCATCCCAACCAGATGTTAGCCTATAAAGTATCGATATTTCTAGATGCTATTGTTCCGTTTCTAGATGTTTTCTAGCCAGTCACGCCATTTTGTTTTTTCCGAAATGTAGTTCAAGCGGCAAAATAAATTCGAACAGACGTAAAAAAAAAAAAAAAAAACAACAACATTTCTCTGTACATAATGCCGTTGCCAGAATGCCAACACAAAAGTCCTCTACGAAAATACAGTTCATCATCGATGGAAACGGCAGTCACTAGAAGACCAGCAGCCACACATTTCTGCATAAGGCAGAAAACCGGTCACTTCTGCGACACACCCTGCCGCCATGCATGCAGATATTTCTAGATGTTGTTGTTCCGTTTCTAGATGTTTTCTAGCCAGCTACGCCATTTTTCGAGCGTGCAGGTCACGCCACGACACCTCGGACAGATGTAAATAAAACATTTCACTATACATAAGGCCGTATCCGGAGTGCCAAAACAACCCTCCTACACGAAACACAGTTCATAGTCAAAGGAAGCGGCAGTCAACCAGAAGACCAGCAGCCACACATTTCTGCATAAGGCACAAAAACCGGTCAGTTCTGGGACATAGCCAGCCGCCATTGCTCTGAACATGCAGATCACGCTCCACAAACTCGGGCAGATTTAAAAGCATATCACATGAAATTCATAGCTCACAGCATCGCGCCACGCACTCAACTCAGTAGCAGGGCGACGGAACTGTTGTGTGCAATAATTGTGTGAGACGGCTGGCGTTTTGAATTGTTGAGTGCATAAATTGAGTGAGAGGGTTGGTGTTTTTAAATTGTTGCGGACGACCAAACACTAATAGCAAAATCAGAAGCTGAATTACAAGACCACATGAATAGTCTAAACGGAAAGTGTAGGGAACATAACATGAAAATTAGCACAAGCAAAATAGAGGTAATGACTATAACTAAAGAAGAACAAACAACAACAATTCACCTAAACGAACATCCCTTGAAACAAGTAAAGAGTTTCAAGTACCTAGGAAGTATAATATCATCACATGGCAGATCAGAAGACGAGATCGAAAATAGGTGCAATAAAGCAAATCAACTCACTGGACAAATGGCACCAATACTAAAGAACAAACACGTATCAATAACTACTAAGAACGCACTTTACAACACAATCTTCCTACCAACTCTATGCTACCAATGCAAACCTGGACAATGACAGAAAAAGAGAAAAGAAAAATCACAACAACAGAAATGAGGTTCCTGAGTAGAATAAGATTAGAAATGAAGAGATCAGGACTAAAGTGGGGGTTAAAGCAGCACTAGATTTTATTAGAAAGTAAGTCAAATGGTTTGGCCATGCAAGAAGGTTACTGTTTTTTTTTATACCACAACAGGCAATGATGTACAGACCAGATGGAAACAGAGGAAGAGGCCGACCACGTAAACGTTGGACGGAGGGAATAGCAGAGTCCATGGGAATATCGACATATGAAGCCCATAATCGGGCACTCTCACGATGTTTATACTTCACCTCGACACCGCAAGGTACAAGAGGAACATGATGAGATGAGATGAGTGCAATAATTGTGTGAGAGGGCTGGCGTTTCAGAATTGTTGAGTGCAATAATATTGTGAGAGGTCTGGCGTTTAAGAATTGTTGAGGGGAATAATTGCGTGTGAGGCTGACGTTTTAGAATTGTTGAGTGCAATAATTGTGTGAGAGGGTTGGTGTTTCTGTGGAGAGAATACACGAGTTGTTGAGCGCAATGTTCATATGGGACGACAGTCTTTTCAGAAATGTTGAGTGCAATAATTATGTGAGAGAACTGACGTGTCGGACTCGTTGAGAGAAATAATTATATAAGTTCAAATTAATGTATTCCCTTAGTGAATTGCCGGCTCCGTGGCAAAGGAGTTACAGACACAATTCCTAATCCCGCATACCCCATTCGAAAAACATCTGGGGAAGGGAGGGGGGGGAGAATTTGGCAGCAGACCGCCTTGCGTTAGGTTTTTTATAACATGGTATGAGTGCCGGTCGTTCATATAGCAATGGCAAACTACTGAACGTAAACTTGCCAAGAGATCACAAACAGACAAAAAAAATTCTGGGGTTGACTGCGACGCACCGTAAAGGATATGCAACTAACTTTTAGTTTAATTAATTTAAACACAGAAGTCACAAACAATATGTTGCATGATTTATGTTCTGACATATGTCACTGCATCTCGTCAGGAGATGAATATTGCAGATTTATAAGCGTGAATAAATAAATATTACGTTGGCTGAAACAATTAAAACACTCATTCACAGGTATTGTTCAAATGTAAACTGGCTGGAACCGCCTAATTGCTAAAGCCTCGGTATATTTGAGTAGTAAACCAAACACACGACACACACGTTACACGCCGTTACTTCTCATATATGGAAATAGTTGTCAACGTGTTTTTATCTTAGAAACATAATGGCAGTAGTATTAACAGCGATGAAATAGTGAAGGAACGGGCGGGAGTAGTTTTGGAGAAGAATATAGAGATTATCATGGACAGAGAAGACAACAAACTCTGGGGTATTCGGAACTGAATTTGTTACAAGATCATAGAATAAAACCATAGAGAAACAACAAATGAAATTGATGGGGCAATTGAAGAGATGGGATAAAGAAATTAGCAATATGTGGGGAACTACTGGGCATCAGAGCTCAATAAAGGCACAGAGAAATACATACGTAAAGAGCGTAAAGGAAAAGCTGGAGAAAATATAATAATTGTAAACAATATCAACTGATCAAACGACAGATATGACTGAGGCTTCATGATCGCCGATGTGGGGTTTAGACAAGGCACTTGAAATTAGAAGAAGAAGAAGAAGAAGAAGAAGAAGAAGAAGAAGAAGAAGAAGAAGAAGAAGAAGAAGAAGAAGAAGAAGAAGAAGAAGAAGAAGAAGAAGAAGAAGAAGAATTGAACTGAACTGAACTTTATTTTAAAAAGGGTTACAAATTGGGCACGTAAGCCCGTCTTACATTCGGCCCTTCCAATCACTCATCTTTCTTTCATCAACAGTGCATGATACATTCATATAGAAAAAAAAATACACGTCAAATGAATGTTGTAAGCATAAACAATGCATATTATCATGTTATGTGACACACCCCCCTCCCATACAGACATCCCGCACCAACCCACACACACATCCCTCATCCACTCACACATCCCCCACCCACCACACATCCCTCCATCCACTCACACATCCCCTCACCAACCCAGACATCTCGCAACCACCCAAACACACATCCCTCGCCGACATCCCCACCCACTTACACATACCCCAACCCACACAAACTCACCCACACACACATGATCCACCAACCCACCCACCCATATACCCCCAACCACACAATACCCCTCAAACACACACATCACCCACGCATACCCTCATATCTTCCCATCCACACACACACACACACACACACACACATTTTCCCACCCACCCACACATTTCACATCCACCCACACACCCCACCAACCACACATACATCCCCCAGCTACACACACCCCCCTCCTACATACAACCCCCACCTACACATACATCCCCCGCATACACACACCCCCACTCCCCCTACGCACACCCCATCACACCCACCCACACACACATCCCCCACCCCTACCAACACTCACACATCCTCCACCCGCCAACACCCACACATATCACTACCCACCAACACCCACACAAACACACCAACCCAAACACACATCCCCTCCCACACACCTCTCACCCACCCACATACTCCCCACCCACACACGCCCCATCTTTACACACATCCTTCCATCCACCCACACGCACACATCCCCACCATCCACTCATCTCCGCACCCACCCACACAACCCCCACCAACCCACACATTCCACACTCCATCAACACCTCCCCACCCACCCACTCACATATCCCCCACCACAAACACGTCCCCAACCCGCACAATCTTTCCACCCACACACACACATCCCTCACCCACACTCCCATCCCCCACACACATCCATCCACTCATGTACTCATCCCTCAACCACTCACACTTACTCATTCCCCACCCTACCATCAACACATACATCTCCCATCTACCCACCCACTCTCACACTCCCCAATCACCCAGCCAAACACACATCCCTCACCCTCACATAATCCTTTACCCACCCGCACATCAAACACCCAATCACAACTCCCCCACCCACCCCTCACCCACACACATCTCCCCTCCCACACAACACCCAACCCCACACACATCCCCTCATTCACATACCCACCCCCACATCCCTCACCCACAGACACACATCTCCCCACCTACTCACACATCCCCCATCTACAAACACTCTCACCAGCCACACATATATCCTCCACCCACCCACACCCCCACACACATCCCCAAACACATCCCTATCACCCATAACACACCCATCCCTCAACCCACACATCCCTCACCCACTCAACCACCCACATACACATTCCCCACCAACACAACCCCTCATCACCAACACCCACACACTTCCACCAATCCACCCAAATACCCCCCCACCCACACACATCCCTCACCCACACACACATCCCCCATTCAAAACCCCTCCACACATACATCCCCACACACACATACACCCCCACATACACACTCACACACACACACACACACACACACACACACACATCCTAACATCAAGACTTACATCATACCTCACATAATCACTGAAACTAGTATGAATAAACTCCAATACTTTACACACACATGTACACTGACGATTGTCGGAGGAGGAGGAGGAGGAGGAAGAGGAGGAGGAGGAGGAGGAGACGAAGAAGAAGAAGAAGAAGAAGAAGAAGAAGAAGAAGAAGAAGAAGAAGAAGAAGAAGAAGAAGAAGAAGAAGAAGAAGAAGAAGAAGAAGGAGGAGGAGGAGGAGGAGGAGGAGGAGAAAAAATCCGAAGAATAAGCAGAAGGAAGATCATGATTTGACAGAATGAGTAATAGTAACTGCAAAGCTTATAGCTGTTTTTGCTGACGCAGTGGTCTTACAATTTGTAGTAGTAGTAGTAGTAGTAGTAGTAGTAGTAGTAGTAGTAGTAGTAGTAGTAGTAGTAGTAGAAGTAGTAGTAGTAGAAGTAGTAGTAGTAGTAGCAGTGGTAGTAGTAGTAGTAGTAGTAGTAGTAGTAGTAGTAGTAGTAGTAGTAGTAGTAGTAGTAGTAGTTGTTGTTGTTGTTGTTGTTGTTATTGTTGTTGTATTTGTAGTTGTAGTTGTAGTAGTAATAGATGCAGTAGTAGTAGTAGTAGTAGTAGTAGTAGTAGTAGTAGTAGTAGTAGTAGTAGTAGTAGTAGTAGTAGTAGTAGTAGTAGTAGTAGTAGTAGTAGTAGTAGTAGTAGTAGTTATTCTAACAGTGCCAATAAAATGACATTAACTTACCACTGCGCTCTGCCACCAACAGTACACGACCAAGAACCATTAATCACGCAGTGTGCATGCTGTCCCTTGTCTCATCAACTGACGAAAACTTGCGCGCGAAACCCCCGACCCGGTCCAAACGCTGAACATCTGAGAAGAAATTCCCCACCTCCAGACATCTGCCCGTGTGAGGTGCCTGTAGAGAGAGACCTCACGTGAAAGCGCCTATGCCCGCCAATCCAGCTTGGCTTGAAACTAAAAAGATTAGTTATTCAACTATATTGATTTTGTTTACTGCAAAAGGAGGCTAGAACAAATTTCGCTTGCTTGTTCTGTGGTCTGTAAGCAAATAGCTTATCTTGGACACGCAGCGAGGACTTGTCTATGTCAGCGTGAGGATCTGCATTGTTGTGTTTCTTTTCTTGTGTGGGTAGGAGGTTCTTGTATGTGTGTAATCCATTCTTATGTGGAGGAGTTGATGTAGGATGTAATGAAATGGCAACAAATCTAATGGCAACAAAACCCAAAGACCGTAAACAACGGATACGCTCAAACGTTTGCAACAACAAACCTCAAGAAAAATATAGAATGTTGTCGAAGCTGATAACATTCTGAAGAATAAAGAACATTCATTGCAGCATGTGTTCTGCCAGCTGACGTAGGCTTTAACGCATCTGCACATATCTTGGTCCCTGGTGTTTTGGAACAACTCCGCTGATGATAATCCTGCATGGCGCCGCCTCAGGCCATCCAGCTCCAGCATCATTTGTCTCGGCCTGCTTCAGCCGCTTATAACACCGATCTTTGCCGTCGTCACAATGTTTTCCAGTGCGCCTGTTCTAATTATATTACCATCACATGATTTGTGACTCTTTCTTATACCGGGTGTTTGTAAAGTCTCACTACGCTTTGTATGTAGAACAAATTTGAAAAATGAAGTGCATAATGTCATTAAAAAATGTACTTTACAGTCCATCATGAAGCAATATGCAGCGAATTACATTTTTTCCAGGAAATCTTTGTTAGTTGCTTTGGCTGGCCAAGGCATTAACAACATTTGTCTCATTAACCACATCTTATTTTCCCCCAAGCTCTTCCTAATTTGCTCTATCACATTTCATGATACACTGCCATACAGCAGGACGGGTTCTACATAACATCTAGTATGCTCTGTCTGGCATTCAGTGGAAGCTATTTATTGCATGAGATACTGTTCATTTTCTGATATTCAGCTTTTGCTTGACCCCTTGTGCTCTTTTATGTTTTTTTCTCGCCGGCTTTGAACTCAAGCGTAGTCCATACACGTGCCACTGCTTCTACTGCACTGGACTGATATTTGCATGTGGATTAGCTTTCCCTATTACCAGTGTACCTGGTCATCAGGCGAGCCCACTCCGACTTAAGAGATACTTGTAATTTACATCCCAAAATCAAGGACGAGAAGTAAACATTTTAGTCGAACTGACCTGTGTAGAGGTTTAGCCCACTACCTCGGCATCAGCACACGTGCATCTTCCATCTGATGTTAGTATTGTTGCCACTGTGTACTCATGCGTCGTGGGGAGGTGTTATTGAAGTCCCCCAGTGCCTGTAACTAGCGTATTTCTCTAATTTCCTCCATGATTTATGAGCATGTTTCTAGAATCAACTCAATTCCCTACCGGTTTGCTAGACCTGTCATAGGTTCCTGACCTACTTGACCCTTGATTGTTGGGAGAACTCTAGTTTAAACCCTTAAGCCCGATGCTTTTGACGTTCAAGTTGGTTGAGCCCTGAAGAAGATCTCGCAAATCTGGGAGTGAGGCTTGTGTTGAGACTTCTCTCCCGACCCGGCATCGACGTACCATCTCCAGCAGGACTTCTGCAGATCTCTTCTGCCCCTCTCCGTGCTCATCCTCCAGAGAGGTGTGCAACGACGGTATTGAGAGATTACATCTGTAGAGAATAATGTGTGGATATAACCCGGTCTGATTCAGCACAACACGTAAGGACTAGGCCTGGGTTGCTGATGTCCCCCCTCCCCCACCCCACGGGCTGTAGGTAGTCTATTATCAAGTTTCGAACCTAGTACAAGAGAGCAAGGGAAATCTATCACAATATGGATTTAACTAACATCAGACAGCATCGACGTTATCACAAAGTTAACGGTGTTAAAAGCATTCGAGTTCATTGAACCGGGTTTTATTCCATATAACTAGGCCTCTCTTAGCATAGCAGCTAACTGCCCACTGAAAGCACGAACACAGCTTCGGCGACGTCCCCAGGTGGCTCCGGAAAAACTGTACACGCGAACTGAATGACGGAGTCTTAAATCAAACCTACGACCTTCTGAGCACGGGGATCATCTTCAACAGCCAGTGTAGAGTCACAATACAATTATACCAGATTCAGTCTGATGTTTGTCTGCATGGCCTTTCATCTGAGAACTGAGTGTCAGCCATGTCCTCTGGTCTCTCGCTGCCGCACCATTCACCCCAGGCAATGATGGTGTGTCTTCCACATCATACACACAATCCTACAGGACAATACCCTACCAAGAGAGATTCAACCAGTTTGTCCTCCTGCTCGTTTCCCAGCACACCAACATGTCCTGGGGAAAAGACCCAAAGGATGATCACCATCTTTGATTTTTTTTAAAAATATTAAAGCATGTCACTATGCAAGAAGCATACCCGCTTTTATTCTACTCAGCATAATCTGTGAGTCCGTTACAATCACGACTGCGTGTACTGTTTATCCTCCATCCAGCGGAACACGCTGTGACTGCCTCTACCTCCATTCTCAGACTGGATGTTGTGGTACTCAAGACTCTAGTGATCATGTGAGATGACTAACCAGATTGTCCATGACTTATCGGCATGGCACAAGATGACGATTACCCAGCTGCTCAATCTCTCCACAAACACCTATCTCTGTCTCCTCCTGCATCTCTGGTCTAGTGTTTACCCAGCTGCTCAATCTCTCCACAAATACTTCTCTCTCTCTCTCTCTCTCTCTCTCTCTCTCTCTCTCTCTCTGTCTCCCTCTGCATCTCTGGTCTAGTGTTTACCCAGCTGCTCAAGCTCTCCACAAACACCTCTCTCTCTCTCTCTCTCTCTCTCTCTCTCTCTCTCTCCTTCTTCATCTCTGCTCTAGTGTTTACCCAGCTGCTCAAGCTCTCCACAAACACCGCTCTCTCTCTCTCTCTCTCTCTCTCTCTCTCTCTCTGTCTCCTTCATCTCTGCTCTAGTGTTTACCCAGCTGCTCAAGCTCTCCACAAACACTCCTCTCTGGCGCCCCCTGCATCTCTGGTCTAGTGTTTACTCAGCTGCCCAAGCTCTTCACAAACACTCCTCTTTCTCTGTCTCCTCTTGCATCTCTGGTCTAGTGTTTACCCAGCTGCTCAATCTCTCCACAAACACCTTTCTCTGTCTCCCCCTGCATCTCTGGTCTAGTGTTTACCCAGCTGCTCACGCTCTCCACAAACACCTCTCTCTGTCTCCCTCTGCATTTCTGGTTCATTGTTTATCTAGCTGCTCAAGCTCTCCACGAACAGCTTTCTCTGTCTCCCCCTTGCATCTCTCATCTAGTTTTAATCCACTTTTTGAATCTTTCATCTCCATTGCAGGACGTTGCGATCAATCCCAATTTTATATTTCAGGCAATGTTACGTTCAGTAGTTTGTTATATCTGTCAGAACGAAAAGTCAAAGTTTAAGTCCAACTTAATGACGGAGCCCGAGTCAGACAGCTTGACCACTTCGCCACAGAGACTCCCACAGTGATCTAGAATATGTACAGACCTAGCACTTCACATTTCAAAGGCGTATCTCTTGCGGATTACATTGCTTTTTTCTACTCTCTACCTCACCCCAGTCCCAACAGCCATCTGCAAACAAGAAAGATGCCAAATAAAATAGAGTATTGTCCCACGTGACACTCTCGCATATATCGATTTCCTGTCCCTGACGTTTGACTGGACACTGACCTCTGACCCCAGGCACATCTACAGGCTTTGTGATAACTGGCATTAAATACGCTTATATATAACAATGCCTGGAACGCGCGTTGAAATTCATCGTTTCATCCCGCCTTCTTGTCGACTCTTTTTATCTTCCGCTCAACGGAACATTAGATCCGCGCTGCCTTTCATGTCCCGCCCTGGGTTTGTTGGGAATTGTTGTAGCGGAGAACGGTATTTGTGACTTTGGTGGAGTAGAGATGACCAGACAGATCGATACACCGCCGACTTGAAGCTACAGGAACATGGTCAGAGAGAGAGAGAGAGAGGAGAGAGAGAGAGAGAGAGAGAGAGAGAGAGAGAGAGAAAGGGGGGGGGGGAGTTGTAAACAGATTAATAAATGATATTACGATCGCCAGAATTGGAAAACAGTGTTCAGATTGCACAGCTTGTGGCCGATGGTTGTACATAGTGGATAGATGCGGCATAGACAACATATCCGAGTTGTGTGTTTAAAATAAATGCTGAATGTCTTTTGCAGGACAGTTGCATTCAACCCTAGGTTGATTTCTAGGTAGTTCACTTTCAGTGGGTTTAACCCCATACACCCCCCAGTTTGACATTGACGTAAACTTGTGTTTAGACTATTCATGTGATCTTGTAATTCAACTTCTGATACTGCTATTAGTGCTTGGTCGTCCGCAACAGGAGTTCTCTAATGGTTAGATTTGCAGATGGTTCTTCTTCTTCTGTGTTCTCGTCGTGCGGTGTTCCTGCGGTCTCTATTTGGCTGGTTTCTTTACATATGTTGTCTATATATGTTATAAACAAGAGAGGGGACAGGACACAACCTTGTCGTACTCTGGATCTTATGGTGAAGGGTTCTGAGTGTTCTCCAGTTGCTCTCACTATGCATTCACTGTTGTATAAGCTTCTACATAGGTTTGTTAGATGGTTTTTTTTTTTTTTTTTGCATATCCTTTACAGGACATCGCTGTCAACACCAGCATCTTTCAGCTGTATGTTGATTTCTTGGCAAGATTACGCTCAGTAGTTTGCCATTGCTTTCTGAGCGGCCGGCTCACATACCCCGTAAGTTACCGATGCGATTCGAACCACTGCTGATTCTCACCGTCATCACGTTACCGACGAGAGTATACGAGATTACGGAGAAAAAGTCCTCTGAGCCACAAAGCCGGCTGTTAGATGTGTACTCACTCCATATTGTTTAAGGATTTCCCACAGCTTGTTTCTATCTACTCTATGAAATTCCTTTTCTTGGTCGACAAAGGCTAAGTAGAGTGTTTCATTGAATTCGATTGATTTTTCTATAAGTTGTCTAAGTGCAAAAATGGCATTTGTGCATCCTTTGTTTTTCCTAAATCCAAGTTGTGTTTCGCTTAGCCGGTGTTCTATAATAGTTCTTAATCTTTTCTCAAGAATTTTGCAAAATATTTTCCCAGTATGACTTAACAGTAAAATGCCTCTGTATTGTGTGAAGTCTCTTTTGCTGCCTTTGTTTTTCCAATTTCGGATAATTATGGCTTTTCCCTAGTCTCTTGGTGTCTGTTGTTCTACCCAAACATGGTTGAATAGTATACGTAGATAGAGACATGAAGACATTAACGATATATTCAATTTGTACAAAATGAGGTTTAAATTCAAGAATATCTCTAGAAAGACATGAATACATTGGTGATATATTCAAGTTGTATAAATCAATCAATCAATCAATCATGTGCCATGCCGGAAAGCGTGGGCGGTCATGACTCGCCATTTCACTCGATCACCAGTGTCGTGGATCAGCTCAGTGTTCCTGTCTCGTCCATGCCATGTGGCCTAGCCATCCAGGTATTTTCCTCTCGGTCTGCCTCTTGGTCTGTTTCCTTCGATCTTGCCAGTTGTCACCAAATTCTACAATCCATTTCTTCTCATTTCTTCTCATGTCCAAAAAATTTTGACTGTCTACTTCTAATTTCTCTAATCAGTTTACGATGTTCATTTGTCTCCTGTAGTACTTGGTCATTGGTTTTTCTGTCTGTCCATGGTATTCATAGTATTCTTTTGACATCTTTTTATTGGTCAGAATGTTTTTCATCTTGCTAAAGGCTACTTTCGCCATGGCGATTCTTGTTCTAATCTTTTCAAGGCATCTCCCATCAGATGTTATGACTGTTCCAAGATAATTGTACCGATTCACTTGTTGAAGAATATTCCCATTTACTTGTATATTACATTGTGGCACTTCTTCCTTCCTAGTGACGACCATAACCTGAGTCTTTTTACAATTTAATTATAACCCCAGTTGTTCACCGTGTACAACTAATTGTTGCAGGTCCTGCGCATTGTCTGCAATTAATACTGTATCATCTGCATATCTAATGTTATTGATGTTTCGTCCTCCAATGCTGATTCCATTTATATCTTCTACATTTCTGAAAATATTTTCACTGTATAGTTGTATAAAAGGAGGTTTAAATTAAAGAATATCTCTAGAAAGACATGAAGACATTGATGATATATTCAAGTTGTATAACAGGAGGCTTGTCTTTATTGCACTGCGTTGTATCCCACCTGGCTCGGTTTCTTTCTGCAATGAGGCCTGCCGAAAACGTCGCACAGCGGAGGGACTTCAAAGCTACAGCGACGACCCCTTGGGGTCTTCGAAAAATATTATACTCTGAACCGAATGGCGGAGTGCGACAACGGGTTGACCATTTAGTCACGGAGACACCTGTTTTATGGAAACATAAATGTTCTGAAAATTAGGAAACAAGTTGGCAGTGCATGAATCACAGAAAACGAGAAGTAAATTGTGAGCTTTACTAGAACACGATTACAAGAAACAAAATGGAAGTTGTGGCTAAAGCCTTCGTCAGCACAGAATAAAGAAACACAAACCGACACAACTGCATAGCGATTCTTGTTATAATCTCTCCAAGGCACCTCCTATCAGATGGTATGATTGTTCCGAGATAGCTCCTGTGCTACTTGGGGGTCATAAAGGAAGCAAATAATAGCGACACTGTAGCTTGCCATGCATGGCGTAAGATACCACTAGGGGGTGTTGTGGAAGACTGGCACCCCTCATCCCATAGAAAAGTATCTGCAAACGTAGTCCAATCAGGAAGTCAGAAAAAGGTTTGGTGAGCTGTGGTTGGTGGCTTGAGCTTCATTGTGTGATGAAAGGCAGCAGATTGATTCCTGCATGAAGGATCTTCGGTTGTTTCTTTATTTCATCTTGTTTTCATTATGATTTAGAGCAGTGGTTCTCAACCGGTGGGGAATTCCCCCCCCTCAGGGGGAATTTTAGGGTTTCCATGGGGGGGGGGGGGAATTAAGATTATTTCAAGATCGAATTAACACAAGAACCAATTACTTGATATTGTTTTTCCCTTCATACTGTACGGTTCTGTAAGCCTCACCCTTTTAAAATTCATTTTATAAAGTAAGTAGACCCACAAATCACGTTTTATGTGGACGTCTAGACTTGTTTTAGTATGTGCTATTAAATTTAGCTTCCATTATTACGTATACTGTGTAGGGGTGGGGCGGGATATTTAGGTGGGAAATACGAAAGGGGGGAATGACGTCCTGAAAATATTGTGAAGGGGTGCACGGGCCAAATCTTTAGATAGGAAATACGAAAGGGGGGGGGGTGGGAGTGACGTTCTGAAAATATGGTGAAGGGGGGCACGGGGCAAAAAAAGGTTGAGAACCACTGATCTAGAGCAAGATCGTTATTGTGTGATTTATTTTTCCATGGTGATCTTCAGCAATATCATTATTGTATTTTTTCATGGTGATCTTCAGCAATATCGTAAGTTTATCTTCTTCTTTTGCGTTCATCCGGAGAGGTTTTATTTTTCGGAAGTGAATGCGTTGTGTCTTTTACAACAGAGCTGCGTTCTTGCACCGTTAGGCCGACACAACCCACTCCTGTGGGCATTTGTTGACCGGATTAACCTTCCCGGGGGTTTCTTCGGACATTTGACTCTCACTATTGTGGTGTTATCCCCCAACCCATCTGCCCCATTTAGAGCAATCGAAGATATCCTAGTCAGTCTTCAAAGGAAGGCAGGGACATTCCCCGCCATCCAAGGAGGCTTCCATAATTGCAGAGCCGACACACAGCGCTCTGGTACTGGGCTCACCCAAAGAATCGTCACGTCCTGCACATGGCTGCTTAGCCTCACTTCCGTATATTTGGCCTTCCATTCACCACAGGCTGCTCCTCCGGAAACCAGAAGAATGCAGTCTGCAGATGACATCCACACAGTGAGCTTTCGATTCGGACTTTCCGTGTAATGGATTTGCTATCCAAGCAATATTCCATTTCGTGCCACTAGGACACTTTTTTCCATCTTTGATGACGCCCACACAGTGAGCTTTCGATTCGGTCTTACCACTTAATGGATTTGCTATCCAAGCAATATTCAATTTCGTACTACTTGGACGCTTTTGCCACCGACATACCTGTGGTATGAAGTGTGGCAGTCTAAGTACTTCTTCGTGCACCTTTAGATGTCAAACTGAATGTAGTTAAAGTAAGCTGCTGTCAACTTGAGGTTGTTGATATCTCCATAGAGCTTGTCCTCAAATAAAGCACGCCAAAATATCTTTCTCTGTTCTGCATATATTGGGCACTCCTGCAGCAAATGTTTAGCTGTCATTTTACCAGTTCCGCAATTGCATTGATCGGTATCTCCTATCTTTAGTTTATTAAACAAGTGGTATTTCAGCCTGTTATGTCCTGTGCGGAGTCTGAAAATTGCCACTTGTTTATTTCGGTCGAGTTTGTTATATGCATCATCCTTCTGGTGGCCTGGTGTCGTGTATTTCTTTATAGTGTCGTCCCTGGAGTGAGGGTAATCAACACCCACATTATTTTTAACCCCATATCATTATTCTGGAGAATCCATCAGATTCCGTCCACCATACTCCTTCAATCAATGGATACCTCTCTCTCTCTCTCTCTCTCTCTCTCTCTCTCTCTCTCTCTCTCTCTCTCTCTCTCTCTCTCCACTGGCTCATGCCCCATCTCACACTTCCCCAAAACAACATACTAAACAACTCTAGCTTCCAAAATTAATAACACATTAATTTAATGAAGAAAAGTGTATGTATGTCGTGTACTCTAGTGTATCTGCAGAATCAGACCGAACAGCTCAGGAGCAAAGTCTGATCATCCATGTAAGGGCCACACAACATCATAGTTCAGTACACGATAACCTCACCGAACGATGTGTCCCTCCTGCTAGGTGTTGACTTCCTCCAGTAGCTTTTGATAACCCAGACACGTGGTCACCAATCACGGATATAGTCAGATCCTGATCGTTAATTGATCACACCCCATGTTAATAAAATGTCCCTACTGTTCTGAGACTTAAAACATCCTTGCCTTGTGAAAACCCGGAACACTGTCCCTTGAAATAACGTGATTTCATTTCCTAAAAGTCCTACCGTTTCACAATTACACTGTTGTGGTTTACAGTCCCACAGGAATCTAGTAATTTAATAAAAGCACCAGGTTCATTGTTCCTGTTCTTTAGAAACTCTCGATGGTTCTTTCTACATGTGATGTGGAAAACAATCACTAGTGTTCTGTTCACATGTGGTTTGGAAAAATAATCTCACTACTGACTTCCATGATCCCTATCACTAAGAAGTCATCTGCTGGATACTTCTATGTTTCGGCTCAACCGAGCCATGTTCCTTCAGACCCTTTTTATCATGGGCCCAGTGCATAAGCTGATGAATAACTCTTCCTGCACTAATTTATTCCTGATAGTAAACAGTGATGTTTCAACTTCTTTTCTTTTTTACCTCAGGGAACCTGTGAAAGAGAGATAACACACCGGGTGAGAGCAACCGGACACTGACCCCTATTAGATGAGTGTAGGCCGACGGCCTCACTCAGATATATGACAGTGAACCAAACTCTGTCATAGGGCAGAGGAGCTCATCACATCGGTCTGAATTAGGGTAAGACAAAGAAAGACCAAATGTAAAGTGCAGAACCCCAGTAGACCCCCACTGGAAGATCCCACCATTGGACATTTCCCCTATCCCCCAACCATCCTCAATCCTTCTAAATATCATCCCACTTCACTATTTCCAACCAGCTGAGCTAATTGACCTCTCACACTAGTTAGTTTTAACAATGCGATTGCCTACTGTCGCCGACACTCCTTGAATACCTAACCACAAAGCAACAATACTATGTTTAAGTTCTAACTCTATCAATCACTAGACTATCCTACATTATTTACATCTAAATGCTATTTAGTAAATACCTTAAGATCACTCGGTTCTATCCTGAATCGAACCTACACTTTGCCATGAAAGACACATGTCCCTCAACGTGAATTGTTACAGAACACGCTAGATTCTTTTCAATATTAAAACCGAGCTAGTCAGACACTTCAGCCTAGGTCAACTCTCTTGTTCACACTAGCGTTAACAAATTCTGTTTCTCATACAGTCGGGGATTGTCCGAGTGACGTCATTCGATGTAAACACCAGGTGGTCTTAGCGGCAGACAATCTGTTCCCAACTTCACAAGAATAGTTGTTCCCTATCCTACCACGAACACAACAGGCTTTTTCTCTTGAACGACGATACATCAAATAATGCCGACAGATTTCATGTTTCCTAGGGAACTCTCAAAGACTTGTAGTTTCCTTTGATCCGACGTGAGTGTTTCTCCACTAGTAACAAACAATTGCAGCTGTGACCACAGACTGTCTCTGTTAGTTTATCATCTTATAGTTAACGACAGTGGTCCCGTGACACCTGGATGCTCTGATTCCCATTTGGTTCTATTAGTGCTTTTTATAAACCTCTTTGCCTCATTATATGTTATGTCTATGTCAGGTTGTGGTAGTCATCCGCCCTCTTTTATTAGTCTGTCAGCCTCTTCATTTCCAGGTATACTGCAATGTGATGGGATCCACTGTATTACAAAATTTATTTATTTATTTATTTATTTATTTATTTATTTATTTTTGGGAGGGGGGGGGGGGGCTTTCTGACATAGTCCATGATGTGGTGCTCCTAGGTCTGCTAGTTCTGTGCTGTTTTTGATTTTCAGTATTTGGACAGCTGACTTTGCATCTGTGAAGATGGCTATTTGCTTCTCTTTATTTTCCTCCATCAAGAGCATTTCTGCTGCAGTTTTCAAAGCCTCTACCACTGAGTTGCCACTGACAGTATTTTTTTTTCACTCAATTTTTTAAATTTAGGAGAATTCCTTCCCCTCCATTTTCTATAGAATTTTTGGCTGATCCATCTGTATATGCATGGGTTCAGTTGCTTCTTGGGTAATGCTCTTTTATGTAGTTTAGGGCTAATTTTCTTCTGTTTCATTCTGAGTGTTATTTTTTTTTTCATTACTAGGAATGTTTTCTATCATCTGAGGTAGTTGCAGCTGTCTCCAATCTGGGTACTTGTGTGCATTGTAAATGGATTTGACTGTTGATATGTTAAGTATAGGATCTGCCCTAATCTTTCGATTTGCAGTTTCTACAAACTTTCTACGCTTCAATACTCCCTTTCCAAAACTATTTAAAACTTTTATACATGGGGTAGTCTATCAATCTTTTAAATTTTTCTGCTTGTTGTTGGGCTCTACTATCTCTTCTATCCTGCATTGGTTGTAAACAAGTGATCTTTTCTAGTTCGATAATAGACGTTTAGTTCTTCAGGCTTCCAGTTATGATCCCTATTCCTTGATTTTGGACTCTACTTATTTTGTTAAAGTTTGACTTAGCTGCTGTTGCCCAGGCTGCGATGCCTATTTCCAGTACTGGCCTCACCCGTCCAGTGTATAACTTCTTGAGAACTTTCTCATCTGCTCCCCACGTTGTACCAGCAAGCTTTTTTTCATAATTGACATTCTTTGCCTTGCTCTTGTTCGATTTTTCTCAACCTGTGTCTTCCATGTCAGGCGACGATCAACGATAACTCCTAGATAGTTTAGATTTTCTTCATGGGGCAGTATTTTTCCGTTCAATACCAGCTTAGGGTACTGAGTTTTATTTGAGAAGGAGATCACTGTGCATGTTGTTTTCTCCTCACTTATCTTCGCTGCCCATGATTTTGACCAGTCCTATAGCACTAATAAGGCTTGCTGTATTCTGCTGTCAGCTGTACTAATATATTCTTCGGATGTCAATATGGCTAGGTCATCTGCAAAGGAGGATGTGTGTACTCTGGCTGGAAAGTTTTCCGTGATGTCATTTATATATGTTAGGAATAATGTTGGTGAAAGAACTCCTTCTTGGGGGGCACCTTGCTTCAACAATATGTTTTTACTGGTTTGTCCTTGTACTTTTGTCCTGGAAGTTCTGTTCTCAAGGTAGTGGCTGATCCATGTGTCAATTTCCCCACAAACATATATTTTTGGCAGTTTTACTTTCAGTCCTTCCTTCCATACAATATCAAATGCTTTTTCTAAATCTATCCAGACCGCTAGCGTGTGCTTTTTCTCTTGGAAGGCATCCTCTATTTCCTGAGCTAAAAAGGTTATTTGATCTTCAGTGGATCTGTACTTTCTGAATCCTGCTTGGTGTGGTGTTAAGCGTTGGTTTTCTTCAAGATGCCATGTTAGCCTGCCATTAATAATGCGTTCCATTAATTTTCCTGCGCAACTAAGTAGACTGATAGGTCGATAGCCATTTGGTTCTTCCAGATCTTTTCCTTTCTTTGAGACTGGTATTAGTATAGCATCCTTCCATGCCTGTGGGACTATTCCTCTCTTCCAGCTGTTGTTTAGGATTGCCAGTAGTTTCTTTCTTTCTTTCTCTCTTTCTTTCTTTTTTTTTTTTTTTTTTTTTTGGCTTTTGTACCAAGTCCTATTAGCGTTTAATTTGTGATTCCATCCTTTCCTGGTGATTTCTTCTTTTTTAGTGTATTCATTGTCTGTTCCATTTTTTCCATTTTTAGATTTGCCATCATATATTTTGCTGCTGTTTCTGTATTACTATGATGTGTCTGTTTATCTTTGATTGCTTTCTTCTGTTTGGTTGAAATATCAGTGTGGTTGGCATTAGTGTAGTGTTCAATTAGTGCATTTGCAGCCTTTGTTCCTGTAAGCAAGGCATTTCCTTGTTTAATTGTTATTTATTTGTTTCTGGGTCCTTCATTGTTCATGGTTTTCACTAGTTTACATAGTTTGTTTCTATCCTTGTCAAAGTTCAGGTTTTCTGTTTTTTTTTTCCCTCCAGCAATCTCTTGTTGTTTGATTTACTGTTCCTTTATATTTTGCTGAGATGGCTTTGAGAGAGATGTTTGCTTCAGATGTTTGTTTTCTCTCTGCTGTCTTCCTGGCATCTTCAACTATGTCTTCCAAAATTTGTAGTTCTTCAGTCCAGTATGGTTTGTAATTTTTTCTCGCTCCTCTTGGAAGGACTCAGTGGCCGCCTGTATTACTGCTTTGTTCAGACTTTCCATCATTTGTTTCATGTTGCCATATCGTGTATTTATGTTTTCACAATATTTGTCTATTAGTATGGCAAATCTGTCTCAATCTGCTCGTTTGTAATTCCAGCGAGGCAAAGGCTTTTGCTCCTGTGGAACGTACTCCATATTCATTACAAGCTTGATTGGTCTGTGATCACTACCTGCTAATTGGTCCAGCACATGGCGATCGATTTTGTGCAGGGTATCTCCTGTACAGAAAGCTAAGTCTGGAGTAGAAGTAATAAACCATCTTCTGGAGTAGAAGCTCGGTGTGTCATCCACTTTGTTGAGTAGATGGAGATTTGAGTCTATTTCCCAGTCCTCCACTTCATCTCCTCTGTTGTCACTATCTGGATATCCCTATCTTTCTGAACGGCTATTAAAGTCTCTGATAATAGTGCAGTTTGTGTCAGTTATTTTCATGTTTGAAAGTGTAAGGTCCTTATCTGCTGGGTTGCACAGATTGTAAATTCTTATTTTCACGTCCTTTATCATTATAGAACAATAATTTTATAGTACCTATATTGTTTGAAATATGTTTATCTCCATGCGTGTTTGTTTCTTTTCCAGATGTATAGGTGTTAACTTTCCTCTGGAGTGAACTAGGCAGGCCGAGAGAGGGATCATGCTGCATGGGCAACACATGGTTTCTTTATTTTAGCCCAGGCTTTGTATCAGGATGACGGTATATATATTCACTCACGCTCAGATGGTAGCCTCTATAATGCTCAGAGATTGAAGGCCAAGACCAAAATTAGCAGGGTACTAATCAGAGAGTTGCTTTTTGCGGATGATGCTGCGATTACGACCCACTCTGAGGAAGAATTACAACAGCTACTATCTGCATTCTCCAATGCTTGTTCTGAATTTGGTTTAACAATTAACAAAAAGAAGACACAGATTATGTCACAAGGTGCACATGGTGTACCATCAATCTTTATTGACGACGCCGAACTGGAGATAGTAGACCATTTTACATATCTAGGATCAGGGGGTAAATAGCAAATTATCCCTCGATCAGGAAATCAACATCAGGATTGGCAAGGCAGCAACAACAATGAACATGTTAGCAAAAAGAGTCTGGGAGAACAGGAAGCTTACTGCCAAAACAAAAGTCCTCGTCTACCAAGCCTGTGTCCTTAGTACTCTTCTTTATGGCAGTGAAACCTGGACAACTTACTCACGCCAAGAGAAACGTTTAAACAGCTTTCAAATGCGGTGTCTGCGAAGAATACTTGGTATTAAGTGGCAAGACAAAATCACAAATACTGAAGTATTGGAAAGATCAGGTTGTGTGACGGTGTATTCCATGCTCAGTCTTCGTAGATTTAGATGGATAGGACACGTTAGGAGGATGGATGATGGTAGAATACCAAAGGACATCTTTTTTGGTGAATTACAGACGGGTAGGAGATCTCAGGGTCGGCCTCTACTACGATACAAAGATGTGTGTAAGCGGGACATGATTGATACAGGCATTGATAATGCACATTGGGAGCATGTCGCCGCTGAACGTGTTGCATGGAGGGCAACTATCAGAAATGGAATAAAGACAAAGGAGAAAATGATTGCAGATAAAGCACACACAGAGCGTGAGAAACGTAAGATGGTGCAAAATGGTGGAAATGACCATGTTTTCACATGCACCTACTGTGGACAAACATTTGCAGCAAGAATTGGCCTTACCAGCCATACTCGCCACCGCCATGGATCATAGTTATTAAGCCTTTTTGAAGCACAATGTACCAAACTATCGTCTGTCAAGACGGAAAGGTGCCAATGGAATGTTTGTTTCTACAAGCTGATTATTATAGCATATCGACTTTTTTTTTTTTTTTTTTTTGGTTAGTGTTTTTTGTTTATTTTTGTTTCTTGTGTGTAATACCTCTAAAATTCTGGAGTTTTAACTCTTAAATCTGGTGCATTCCTATTACTTCCCCTCCAATTTTCTCCACAGCAAATCCTCTAACAAAGAGCGGCCTCTCTGTCTTTGCTATAAGCATCTGAACTTTGTGAACATGATCTCATTCAATAATCTCGTCTTCATTCCCACTTTTTGAAATCCTTCTAAGTTTGTTTCTGTTTCTCTTTTTCAATATAATCCTCTTATTCGTCGACGTAACCACATTTCGTTATCTTTAATTTTTCACTAGCGCAATTTGTTCATTGTCCGTGTATATTCATTGTCCGTGTCTGTTCATTATCCATGTTTGTTCATTGTCCGTGTTTGTACATTGTCCTTGTTTGTTCATTGTCCTTGTTTGTTCATCTTATATATAAATTAGGATGTGCGTATCTCTGTATGTATGTATGGCCTTTATTTGTTCGCGAACGGCCCATCCGATTGAGATGAAATTTTCTACACGCCTTCCTTTCATTCCAGGGCTGTCAACTGTGATATTTTGTTAGTGTGAAATCGCCTGCTTACTCAGTATTATTTCATTTTTCATTTTTCATCATAATTTCATATATCTCAGGGGACCTAACTCTGTAAAAGTTATTTCAAGGGGCATAACTTTTCTGTATAACTTATAGTCATATTGTGGCATCGTTTTCAAAGATTTATAAACTCTTTGTCCATAGTTATGTACCGGCATATGAGTTATAATAAATAATGATACAATCTGTAAGGCATTTTCAAAGTTTTCATAAAAATGATGCACAATGCATAACATTGTAACTCATCTTTTTTTGCTTAAGAAGTTACTGTAGTCATGCAGGTGATTAGAAAGAGTTTTCATTAAAAATAATGGATGGTGTGTGGTAGAACGTTCTTTTAAGTTACATTTTTTTTTGTTGTATGAATTTAATGAAGCCGGACAGGGTCAGGCAGACAAATAGACAGACAGACAGACAGATAGACAGTCGGGAACAGGAACTTATATGACTACTTATATAAATTAAATGAGATGCTTCACACCAGGAGCTGGGCGATGTCGGGCCGGGTCAGACAGACAGACAGACAGACAGACAGACAGATAGTCGGTAACGGGAACGGGAACTTATATGACTACTTATATGAATTAAATGAGATGCTTCCCACCAGGGACTGGGCGAAGCCGGGCAGGGTCAGCTAGTTATTCATATTTGTTCATTGTCCGTGTTTCTGCACCACACAGTACTGTAGAGAAACTATAACATGGAGGAGTCCTGGTAACCCTGTGCGGTTAGCACTCGCCGAGTGGGCCTGTGATCATATGTTTAAATCCCCATTGTACAGTTTTTGTGTGTGTTTCTTTTTTTTCCTTTTTTCTTTTTATTTTATTTTACCTGGCCACCCATCTCGACCTAGCCTAGACTGGGCGCCAGGACGTATCCTGGGAAGTAAAGGCGCCCGGTCTGATATTGACCACGTTAGGCATTGAGTGCCTGACGGTCTATAAAAATATAAGGGCCTGACACCATATAACTATATTTCAAGGCGTGTATATGGGTTCTTGACTTCTTCTTGCGTTCCTTTATGTAATACTAGGTCATACTTGAGTTGAAGAACCGAGATCACAGCACTTGGAACATTTCCATACGCGCTCCGTCCTCATCTCCAACAGCCAGCGAAGAATGCCTATACTAATGGCACCAACAGCAGTCTGATTATATTTCCGTCCGGCTTTTCCTCGGAGTTTTGAGTTTTGGCCAGATCCTTTGGTCACCCGTTGCAGCACCATTCTCTCCAAGCCGTAATGACCTACACTTTCTTCTGCAACACACACACACACACACCACACACACACACACACACACACACACAAATATATATATATATATATATATATATATATATATATATATATATATATATATATATATATACAGAGACACGAGTCCAACGACCCGGACCTCATCTGTCTCATCATGCTGCACTATCCCACCAAGGGGAGCAAACCCAGGCAATCTGTTCCCATGCTCGTATACCACCATACCAGTATGTTCTGGAGGAATAAATCCAATATATACTAAAAATACTCTCTATTTGTAATTGTTGAATGGAACAATTGAATCTGCCTTTCCGTGTCTGGACACAAGATTGTCCAGAATTTTCTTTCGTTATTTCCCTCTACCTCTCACTCCACAGAATGCCAGGTTTTAGTCATATATGATGAGCTACCATGTGACAGTTAGTCAGGTCTTAGACTGAGCTACCTTTTAACAGTTAGCCAGATCTTAGTCAGATATGACTGAGTTACCGCATGACAGTTACTCAGGTCTTAGTCAGATACGACTGAGCTACCATATGACAGTTAGTCAGATCTTAGTCAGATATAACAGAGCTACCATATGACAGTTAGGCAGGTGTTAGATATGACTGAGCTAACATATGACAATTAGTCATGTCATAGTCAGATATGACTGTGCTACCTTATGACAGTTAGTGAGGTCTTAGTCAGATATGAGTGAGCTACCGTATGAGAACCGTAGCCGGCTCCGTGGCTAAAGGCTTGCGAACGCGGTTCGTGAGCCGGGTACCAGACGTTCGAATTTCAGCTGCGACCGATTTGCGACGGTCAGCATACCCTGTCGCGTTGTGTTATAACGTGCTGGTATGGGAGCCGGTCGTTCAGAAAGCAATGGCAAACTACTGAACGTAACACTTGCCTAGTACATCAACAGCAGCTGAAAAAATGCTGGTGTTGACTGCAACGTCCCGTAAGGGATACGCAAAAAAAAAAAAAACCGTATGACAATTATTCAGGTCTTAGTCAGATATGACTGAGCTACCGTATGACGGTAGACGGTACTACTTGCTGTCTGTTAATGCCGAATTTGGGCGGCGCTTACCAAACAAGACATTGTGCCAACAGTTTTGAACGGAGGAGCGCTACTGGGAGGCTACAAGTCTTCTCCTAGTGCGAGGAAATGCAAACTCAAGACTAAATGTCGTGGAAGGACGGACCAGGCCCTAAGCCTTGGTTGGCAACTGGTCTAGGATCGAATCCCCGACAGGCGGACAGTTAAAGCATTGCTTTGCTGATCAAGCAGCTTCTGCAGCTTGTCTTGTTCCAGATAAATTAGCGTTACCTTTCCTCTGGAATAAACTTGGCAGTCTGAGAGAGGGATCACGCTGCATGGGCAACACATGGTCTCTTCAATTCAGCCCAGGCTTTGTGCTGTGGAGAGATATAATTCCATCCTGGTCTTCTACCGCGATGAGATGTAGTTATTATGCCTTTTTTTTAAAAGCACAATGTAACAAACTATCGTCTGTCAAGTCGACCAGGTGTCAGTATGTCCTTCCACAGATCTGTCCATTTGTTACAACATGTTCCAGTCTTTGTCTTCTCATAGTGTAGCCATACAATTAGATTGCCTCTTTCTGGTGTTAGAGACAAGTTGTCTTTTTTTTCGTAGCCTCTTTCAACACCCCAAGATCACTCATTTTGGCTGTCCAAGGAATTTTCAGCATTCTTCTAGAAAGCCATATCTCTACAGCTTCTGCGGATTTTTGTGCTCGCGTACATTTGTCCAGGATTGGCAGCCATGTGCTAGAACTGGTTCTGTGTAGTATGCTAGAATTCTCATTCTAACTTCTAATGACATATATATGTATATACAACTGACACTACTGCCTATGGTAACTTACGGTGTAGGACAACCTTGAACCTAGGGGATTAAGGTCGTCTGGCTATTGCAGTCGCCTAGAACTGTGCTGGTTCGGGTTTTAATTTAGCCCCAACAGAAAGAAAAAAAAATGCCATTACCTTATCGAAGATTCGAACCTGGATTTATTAAATGGGAAGCCCGGCGTTCTAGCCACTCGGTCAGACGCCCAAATATATATTGGAGATTGTAAAGATTGTCAGAAACACAATGGTTCTATTAGATTCTTGCAAAGATTGAAAGAAACACTCTCCCACGTTCAGAGATTCAAAAGAAGATTGCTGTCAGCGATACAGTTCTCACTTTCCGAGGAGAGCCCAGTCTAATGTTTTCAGTTAGAAACACGATCGATTTTTTGGAAATTATTTTTGCCCGGAAAATTGCAGCACGAAATGCGAACCGTTTAGAGAAGCTTCGCTTGGTGCCTGGACATGGGGCGCATAAAAAACGTGTGACAGGGAAAACATGAGAAGACAAACATTAGAAGAGGGAAGTGCCGAAGACAATGACGAACAAAATAAGACACGGATGAGGGAAGAGGGGGAATTTAAAATCTGGATAACTGGGCGATCAAGCATTCTGGGTGCAGTTGCGTACTAAACGATTGATAGAAGAAATTCTGAAAATTGTGAACTCTTTACTTCAGATGAAACAACAGATTTCACCGGTAATAAAGTAATCTTTAATTGCAGACGATCAGTGTCTGTTTTATAGCGACGAAGGCAGACTGCAAAATCATATTAATAAGCTGAATTCAATATGCAGCAGATACATTATGAATATAATTATAGCCAATACTGAAGTAATGCAAGTTAGCAGATCTCCTGGTCAACTAAGTATATTGATATTTAGCACATCTCTGAAACAAGTTAAAGAAATCAAATATCTTGGATGTGTGATCACAGAAGATGTCAAAATAGACAGAGTATGAATATAATTATAGCCAATACTGAAGTAATGCAAGTTAGCAGATCTCCTGGTCAACTAAGTATATTGATATTTAGCACATCTCTGAAACAAGTTAAAGAAATCAAATATCTTGGATGTGTGATCACAGAAGATGTCAAAATAGACAGAGTAATCGAAATCAGATGTTTAAAGCAAGTGCGCTTATTTATCAACTATCACCCACACTGAAACTTCCAAATATACCTATATCCGCAAAACGACAGATAATAAATAGCATATTCACACCAATCATATGCTACCAACGTCAAACTTGGCCATTATCTAAATCACACTCACGCAAAATCGACACCTGTGAGATAAGATGCTTAAGGAAAGCTGCCAACTTAACTATCCGAGACTGAGGAAGAAATGATGTTATCGTACCGACAGTGGGATTCAACACCGTGTGCCATATATATATATATATATATATATATATATATATATATATATATATATATATATATATATATATATATATATATATATATATATATATATATATATATATATAATATTGAAAGACACCAGATCAAACATCTCGTTCGAATGTAACGCCATCAACCACCAGCAATAGCCCTACATCAAAGAAGATATGATACGAGAGCAAGAGGACGCCCGAGAAGAAAATGTATTGACGACATCAAAGACATTGTACAATCACAGGGAATGACACTATCCAGTGACACCCATCGGGCGCTGGGATGCCAATTATTCTTCCCAACAGAGCTTGATGACAAAAGTGGAAGGAGTTGAGTTGAGCTAAGAAATTACATCACTGCAGTCAGGACATTCCCATACGTGCTCCGTCCCCTCGTTCAGCAGCCAGCGAAGAGTCACACTACTAATCGTTCCCACCGCTGTCTGATTGAAAGTTCTTCTGGTTTTCCCTCTTAGTTTTGAGATTCTACCAGAACCCCTGCCAACACCCCCCCCCCCCCCCCCTCCATCTCATCCTTTCCACATACTGGTTCTCAATCTGTTCCTCCACCTTCTCCACATGGTCCCACAGGCGCATGACCACCTCTCCCTTGCCCATAGGTAATCTACCATCAAGAGGTGCATTCCCTGCCAGCCTATCAGCCTGTTCATTCCCCCCGCACTACCGCATGGCTTGGGCCAAGAAAAAATAATCCACACAATTCTCACAATTTCTGACCTCTGAAGCGAGGTGAGCCATTCCAAACAAAACATTCCTTTCTCCACCTTACTAAGCATAATCATTGAGTCCGTGATGAATACAACGTGTGTTGCAATCGTCTCCTCTAACCAACGGTATGCCGCTGTGACTGCTTCCGCCTCCATTTTCATGCTGGAGGTCGTAGCCTCATATGCCAGACTCTCCTTTTTTAAGAATCGTCCATTAGCCCTCGTAATGAAACCCCAACCACTCCGTCTGTTTCTCACCACTGACCCATCAGTATAGATCACTATGTCACCTTGATGTGTGTTACTCTGGATCAGTTGTTGCACCTCAAACTCTGTTCGGCCCGCTGCCTATTCTCTGCACTCACGACCCAGTGTTACTATTGCATTGTGCCAGTCCCAACCAATTGTCTTGTCTTAGTTCATCAACAAATGTCTTGTCTTGTCCCATTTCTACATCCAGTTGTCTTGTCTTAGTTCTACATCCAGTTGTCTTGTCTTTCTAATTTTTGTAATCACTATTGGACTCTTGTCTGCTCTTGCTGAGCTCAATTCGCTGTCGTTGTCATTATCATCATCCTCATAGCTCCCCCGATGTGTCTCCACCTTGACGTGGTGGGGGAGCTTGCGTGTCCCATCGACCCCATTTGCCTGCTGATGGATGAAAAACTACATATCGGACAGCTTATGGGATAGGGACCAGACTAAGAGAGACACAACCTGCTGCTCTGCAGGTATAGACAGGATAGCAGTCAAAATTTAAATCAGGTGCACGAAGGCAGAATTTCTTGGGTCGGACAAAACTCTTAATGTCGAGGACTGTGGCTGATCGCCACTAAGCCACAAACCCTCGGATCTGAGAGCCGGGCCGATACCCTCCTACTGAAAAATAGAGGCGTGATACTGAGCAAGCTACATGCTCAGGTCTGATACATGTTCGAAGGCTCTCAGCTGGGGGATATGAGAGATCCCCGGATGAGAGGGCCAGGTCGTTTCTCGTTCACTGCTGCACGAAGGTAAGGTGCTGAGCCGGCAGCACATGTAGCCTACCTTGTGAAAAAAAAAAAAAATTGTATTGCGTATCCCTTACGGGACGTTGCAGTCAACACCAGCATTTTCAGCTGCTGTTGATGTACTAGGCAAGTGTTACGTTCAGTAGTTTGCCATTGCTTTCTGAACGACCGGCCTCTATACCTTTTTCGAAAAAACCAGCACCGCCGTGTTTCGAACCCGGGTATACGGGCTCACAAACCGCGTTCGCAAGCCCTTCAGCCACAGAGACCTTGTGAGCGAGTACAAAAAGTCAGAAAGTGCCACAGTCGAAGGAAATGGTTACGAAAACTGTCTGTATCTAACTCATAGAGAGTGTAGACAAAAGGGGAAAACGTCTCACTAACACGAAGTGGAACGCACGGCGAGCGAACCTATTGTGTGGTCCGAAGTCAAAAGCAAAAGCCTACCGAATGGATGTCGCCCGCAGTCTGACCGTTCCTGGTGTGTGCTTGAGCGACCAGTGGCAAGCGATATGCCCAACACATGGAAGTGAGGAATTAAAGCAGCCATGAGCAGGACGTGGCAACCCCTCGGGTCAGCCCAGTCTCAGAGCAATATGTGCCGGCTCTGCAATTATGGAAGCCTCCTTGGATAGCGAGGGAATGCCCATGGTCTGCCCCTGCCTTCCCTTGAGGGCAGACCGCGATGTCGTTGATCGTTCTATCTTGACCAGCTGAGATGTTGGCGACATCACAAAAGTCTAACGTGCCTCGAAACCAGAGGAAGGCTAACCTCATTAAAAAAAATGCCCGCCGGAAGCCGGAAGTGTCGTCCTACGGGTGGCAAACTAAAAATTGACACTACGCAATTACGTCCGAGTGAAATGTCTCGTCCGAATGTCTCTCGTGCTAGGAACAGCTCTGACTACCTAGTTTCCGAATGCCGCTCTTGTTCGGAACAGCTCTGACTAGGTAGTTCTCCGAATATCTGTCGTGCCTGGAACAGCTCTGACGGGCGCAACGACAAGCACATGTCCGAAAACTCGGTGAGTGGATGCCGTCTGCAAACCTGTCTGGTTTGTGCGGGAATGGCCTGGGGCAAACGAAATTACCAATATATTGAAGTGAGGATTTAAAGCAGCCATGAGCAGGACGTGACGATTTCCCTCGGTGAGCCCAGAAACAGGGCGCTATGTGTCGGCCCTGCAACTATGGAAGCAACCTTGGATGGCGGAAAATGCTATGGACTGTCCCTGCCTTCCTTTGAGGGATGACCGTTGTATTCGACCGTTCAACCTTGGCCAGCAGGTTTGTAGATGGCACCACAAAAGTGAGAGTCT
The DNA here is from genome assembly GCA_963921405.1 of Cepaea hortensis. NCBI lineage: Eukaryota > Metazoa > Mollusca > Gastropoda > Stylommatophora > Helicidae > Cepaea > Cepaea hortensis. The sequence goes on from OY992876.1 coordinate 333,716,516, forward strand.
CCCAGGAATGCTACCTGGTCAAAAAAGCACGCTATTGTCGGATGTGTTGGCCTACGGGTTTCGGCCCAAAGGCGCATAACAGACACACCGCAATCACATCTGAAAAAACACTCCGGATGAACGAAAAGAAGAAGATCATCCTCATAGTCCTCATCGACGTCATCTTCACCATTGCCATCATCATCATCATCATCATCATCATCATAATCATCATCATCATCATCATCATCATCATTGTACCAAGCTACGTGGAGGGTCCCAATTAACTCTATCACAATTCTTCAATAATATTCTTTAGCCCTGGCTGGGATAGGTCTTTGCTTGCCAACCCTCCTCCATTCCCTGGACTCACTGTCACTCTCTCTTTCGACCTTGGGACCTATTCCCTGCAGTGTCTTTCTGGCTGACACACATATAACATGATGAGTGTCACAGTAACTCCAATTGGTAATTTAATAATTTAATACAGGACAGCACAGGAAAACATCAAGACAGTTGACCTATAAAAGTCTATAAACAAACTGAGGAGATAACTATAGTCCAGACATGAAGCAACACAACTCTGAACATCATAGACCACAGATCTCAATATTGTCCCGTTAGTTCACATCCACCTCACCGGACAAGTCCTCATGTCTCTCTTTCCAGCGTAGGTTGTTCGAACAACAGGCTGCTGCAGAACCCGGCTTCCAGGTTTCCGTGGCCCACACGATATAGTCACTCAACTGGTCTGGGAAAGTGCCATGGGATCACTTGGCACAATTTTGGTTGGGAAATAATATCATGAGAACAGTTTGTGTATGGAGAGTGGGTCGGAGTCTTTCGCTGTCCCGGACAAGGATGGGAATTAGGCGTAGGTCCAACCAGAATCACAACCAAACACTCGACCCCAAGTCGACAAGAAGACTTGAGTTGCGATATTGTCACTCGTTTAATTTTAGTCCTGATTCTCCCTCATCGTTAGAAACAGTATACCTGGTATGGCCACTAACGTGACCTGGCTTCATCAGTTGCATATAGCTTTAGGCATAGAAGCTCTGTCGAGACTTTCAACTTTCTTTACAGCCAAAAGAAGGACCCTGGAGATGACAAAGATTAGTGAGCGACTGGGCTGACTCATGCACCACAATCCTGAGGTCCAATAGAGCCTCAGTTAATACATTGATCATACATTTCCCCTACCTACTCAATTAAATAATAGGCCTGATTGAATGGCCTGATATGTCAGGTAGCCCCTGGATTGGCTACGTCCTGGCTTGAGTAGACCTCCAGCTTATAGACGTCCTGTCGGCTACCCTATGCACCTTTTTGCATACAAGACTCACTCTCCACACTCATACCATTCCTTTATTATTATTGGGCACATTCGTTTCCCGGCTTCCCTCTCACTTGCAAACCCTCTCTTTCTCACGACCAAGCTCTTGTTGTGTTGTGTGAGAATTTATTTGTGTTTCCCCTCTTAACTAATATTATAGTATTTGGTCTGTATTGAAAGACGGGTAGTTCCCTATTCCCAGCAAGAATAGGAAAGAAGAAACCACCCCTTCCGGTCGCTGCTCTCGTCTGACCTGTCGCCGCAAAGTACCGGCAGTGCCTCACATAACACGTAGATCTAGAAGAGTTCAGGTTCTCTCAGTGAGAAACAGAGGTCCATTTATATCCCTGACCTCATCTAATCGACCAGTCTATTCCGTCCACCTGGTCATCCCATCTGCTAAAAGAAAAAAGAGATAGCACAGTGGATACCCTCTTCCGGCTCAAGAAGATAGATGGGTGGAACCCGTCCCCACGGAGCCCTCCCCTCCTTCCGGCATACCGTAGCTATAGAATGTTTATAGTCAAATGAAAGATGAAAGTATGCAGAGTTCATTCCGTAGGAGGAAAGATAGCACCCGCCCATCTGCCGCCAAGAATAAGCGACATCATCTGAAGAAATATATTGCTCAGATTCGTTCCCAGGCGATGCCAAGAACAAGACGCTTAGCTAGATTGGCCAACGGTCAACCCACTCACCATAGGGCATGACCGGCTTTTCGCCAATTCCTCTCACCAGTCGAGACAACAGAGATTCACAAGCCAAGGTCTAGCATAACTAATTCAAACCCAATTATTACCTTTTGATTTCCCAGTAGTAGGTTGCACCTTTGTCTTAATCTTTAAATTAAATTGACATGCTGCAACTACCAAACGGTAGGTGTTGGAACGGACATGAAGTGCACCAGAAGTTGCGCTGGTGCGAATTTGGTGTAAGGCGCCCTATCGGGTTTCCCCGAAGAAAGGGCAGACTTCTAATAATTCTCTTAAGAAGAACGGGTTGTAAAATAACCAAGAGAACTATCTTCCATGGGGATGGAGCGAATAAGAGAACTGAGAGTTCCCGAAAGCTGTTTCCCACTGTTTACCCAAAATCAAAGAAGGCATGAGGACATGGGCCACTGGCGTTTCGCTACATAGGCCCCCTCTTAAGAAAGTCGAACCCTACGAACTTTCGACTACCAGAGGTTCTGTTCGAATGGCCCCACCCTCACCTTCAACCATAGGATGCCGTGAAAGAAAATCAGCTCCCACATTTTCCCTTCCGGGGATGTATTCGACAGTGAACTGATACGGTTGTAGGAGCAATGACCATCTCATTAACCTCGCGTTCAGTTTCTTAGAAGTTGCCAGAAACATCTGAGGTTGATGGTCGGATTGCACTTTGAACGGTACTCCATACAGATAAGGTTGAAATTTCTGTGCTGCCCACACGAGAGCCAGACATTCCCGTTCGACGGTGGAGTAAGTCCGTTCCGCGGGTAACAGTTTTCTACTTGCATACGCCACCGAACATAGCACCGAATGATCATCTCGCCCTTCCTGCAACAAAGTTGCGCCAATCCCTATGTTACTCGCGTCGGTTCGTAGAACAAACGTTTTCTCCAAATTCGGGAGTTGCAGGACTGGCCTATCCACCAAAGCCTGTTTCAGCTTCCCATAAGCTTCTTCTGGCGATCCTTTCTTCAGGGTTTCGGTTAACGGCGCCCCAATTTCGTTGAACTTCGGAATAAATTTCTGGTAAAACCCACACAGAGACAAGAAAGACCTAACATCCTTTTTGGATTTAGGACGGGGTGCGAGTCTGACCTTCTCAACATTCTTTTCTTCCGGTACCAGTCCCGCCTGGGTAATAGTATGTCCCAGAAATTCCAAGGATTGGTAGCCAATCATGCATTTGGCTGGACGGGCGGTTAACCCTTCCTCTTTTAACCTAGTGAAGATCTGTCCCAAGGATTTCAGGTGATCCCTCAGATTGTCAGACGCCTTTAAAGGCTCTAATAACATTCTCATCATGCGAGTGAACACACTGGGCGCATTGCTCAGCCCAAATGGCATCACCTTGAATTCGTAATGCCCGCTCGGAGTACTGAAGGCGAGCAAGGGGAGAACCTCGGGCTTCACATGGATCTGATAATATCCCCGGCTCAGATCAATTTTTGAAAAGTACTTTGCCTTATTTAGTCTGGCAAACAGTTGATTTGTGTTCGGTAACGGTTCAACTTGGAATGTCGTACAACTGTTTAAATGCCTGTAATCAATACATAGGCGGTGCTCCCCACTGGGCTTCCCCAACAAGACAACCCCGGCATTATAAGGAGAAGTCGAAGGAGTGATGATGTCATCGTCCAGAAGCTTCTGGATTTCGACTTCCAGGGCCTTCTCTTTCGAAAAGGGCACTGGATATATTTTTTGACGGACCGGATCTTGTGTAGTCAGAGTCATATGAAACTCGACCAACCCTGTCCGCCCTGGCCGATCGGTAAGAATCTGCTGATGGGACTCCAACAAACGGATGACCAGGTCTGTTTCTTCAGCCGACAGATCAGGACTTATATGTACATCCCTATAGGTTTCCCCAGGGTGTAAAGGATACTCCCTATCTGCGTCTTCACCCGATTCAGTTTCCATCGCGACCGCCATGGTCATGAGTGGGAGAGAAGTACCATCGGATCGTTCTTCATACTTTTAAGGAGGTTAATGTGGAAGATTTTGGATTTCCCCCTGACCCGGATGGCATAGTTGGTGCGGGACACAACCCTTTCCACCGGGAAAGGCCCCTGTCAACCAATCTCGAGTTTATTGGAACCTACTGGAAGTAATAACAGAACCCGATCCCCCACTTTAAGAGACCTATCTTTCGTCCTTCTATTGTAGTAGGCCGCGTGTCTCTTTCTGGCCGCCCTCAGATTCTGAGCTGCCAAAGCCCAACCCGTCTGGAGTTTCTTCTTTAACTCTTCGACGTATTTGTAGGAGGATACCACTTCTTCGGAAGTTTCCTCCTCTGTCCAACACCTCAATAGGGCTTCTAATGGACCATTGATGGGTCTCCCGAATAGTAGAGTGGCTGGTGGCAACCCGGTCGACCCATGGGGAACCTCCCGATAGGCGAACAATGCGGCTGGGATATATTCATCCCATCTGTCTGGTTTCTCTTGAGCCAACTTTCGAAGCATGGTCATCAAGGTACCATTAAACCTCTCTACTTGCCCATTAGACTGAGGGTGGTACGGGCTGGTGTGAATGTGGTTGGTTTGGAAGATACGGAAGACTTCCTCCATCAGCTTACCACAGAACTGAGACCCATTGTCCGTTAGGATCTGGTTTGGAAATCCCAACCGAGTAAAGGTCTCCATCAGTGCATCAGCCACTCGCTTAGAGTCGATCGAGGCCAACGGTATCGCCTCACCCCACATGGAACAGCAATCCACCATCGTAAGAATGTACATATTCCTCTTCCTAGTCCTAGGAAGAGGACCAACAAGATCGATGGCAACTCTCTCGAAAGGAGAGTTCATAATGGGCAAATCGCCCAAGATTACCGGAGCCGTCCAGTGTTTTGGTGCCACACGCTGGCACTCTGGGCACGACTTGACGTACCGACGCACGTCTCCAGTCATCCCTGGCCAGTAGTAATGGCAGGAAATGCGCTGGAGTGTTGTCCCGACACCCATATGTCCACTGAAAGAAATGGTGCGTCCCATATGAAGAAGCTGTTCCCGATAGGCCTTAGGAACTACCAGCTGTCCATGCTGGCGTTCCTCCACTCCGGCTCTCCGGTACAGTAACCGGTTCTTAATATAATACTGACCCCGTCTTGGTGGGTCAGCACTTTTTGGCAACTGGTTGAAGCAAGGTAGCAAAGTAGCATCCTGGCTTTGAGCAGCTCGTAACTCCCCAGGCAAGGGATTCACGATCAAGGCCGGCGTCTGCTCATCTCCCGATTGAGATCTGGTTTGTATTGCTCCTACGTACATAGGTTCTGTTGGAATCCCTAAAAAGACGTAGCGACAACCCAAGATCATGGGGAAGATAGGATCGAGCAGAACAGCTGCCTGTATAGTGCCGGTAACATATTTCGATTTGATGTCCACCTTCGCAATCGGAAGAGACATCGCTACCGCACTCTTGGTCGCCGTTTGAATCTCAATAGACTCCCCGGTTAGCTGCTCTGGGCTCACTAAGTGCGAGGAAATTACGGCCTCGAACTGCAGACCGGTGTCATCGAGACACTCGACTGGTTGTCCGTTCACAACTATCGTCTCTACCACTGGTGGTTTCTCTGAATCTTTGTTCTCAAGACCCCTCCCTTCTACCTCCCTGTTAGACCCTTCCCTGGTTTCTACAACACAGGCAGCATAGTGAGAGTCTTTCTGTTTGCGCCGGCAATCGGCCGTATTGTGTGTGGAAGATTTGTAGTAGGCGCACCACTTTTCACTCCATTTCCTTTTAGGAGATCCAGGTGGACTCTTACCAGAGGGTTTCTTAATTGGAACTTTATCGAAAGGATCCTCCTTCTTGGTGTGGGCTGGCTTAGGCTTCTTCTTCTTTCCAGACCATCTGTCTGGAGATCGGAGACTGGGTTGTGACAGTTCTCCATTATCCCCATGAGCCAGCACATACCTTTCCGCCAATATATTGACTACGTCTAACCTCTCTGCCCCATTTTCTAGCAAGAAGGTTTGCAATGGCTTCGGCATCATCCTCTTCATTTGGTCCACGACCACTAATTCTTCTAAACTTTCATAGTCGTTAGCAAATCCAGCTAATGACATCCACTTCAAAAGGTAAGACTTCAGACTAACACTGTAGGCTGCGAACATCTCCCCTGGCTCTCTCTTCGACTTTCTGAACTGCTGTCGGTATGTATGGGCTGTCATCTGGAACCTTTTCAATAATGCTTTTCCAGGGCCTCATAGTCATTCTCCATACCAGGTGGCAACCTTGAGTATACCTCGTACGCTGTCCCCCTCAGGCCCTGTGAGAGTTTCAAGTTCCATTTCCCCCGCTCCAATCCCATAGCCAAAGCCATCGACTGAAATCTTTGAAGATATTGATCGATCTTATCTTTGTGTTCATCGAACGGGAGCAATGGGAACTTCATGGCCTGATATGGACCGCCACCAAAGGATGTTGAGTCAGGGAGAGCTGCGTCTCCCACTGCACCCTCGCTTTCCTTGGCAGTTTGAGCTTTAAGCTCCAACTCCCTCATGCGGAACTCACGGTTTCTGGCTGCCTGCTCTGCTTCCATCTTCTTCGCTTCGCGCTCTGCCTCGATTATCTTAGCTTTGCGCTCTGCCTCAAATTTCTTAGCTTCGCGCTCAGCTTCGATTTTCTTAGCTTCGCGCTCTGCCTCAAATTTCTTAGCTTCGCGCTCCGCTTGTCTGAAGTCTCTTTCCACTTCTTGAACATATTTCTGTAACTCCGCCCCATCATAGCCCATCTCTCGCCCTGTAGCCTGTACTTCTGCCACATTAAATTTAGCTGATGCCATCTTAAACTCAGAGGGTAAGAATATACAATTCTATATCAAATTTCTATCTCAAGTACACAATTGGATATTTTACACGACCACAACACGTCGTATGTCGGTCAGTCTGTGTCAGGAAGAGTACAGACAATAGCCAGGCACGGAAGGCAGAACCTATTGATAGTAGACAAGAATATCTGTCCCCTATCACTATATCAGCCATGATTTCAAATATCCCGCGACAAGCCCCCAGAAATAGTAACAAACTACGTGGAGGGTCCCAATTAACTCTATCACAATTCTTCAATAATATTCTTTAGCCCTGGCTGGGATAGGTCTTTGCTTGCCAACCCTCCTCCGTTCCCTGGACTCACTGTCACTCTCTCTCTTTCGACCTCGGGACCTATTCCCTGCAGTGTCTTTCTGGCTGACACACATATAACATGATGAGTGTCACAGTAACTCCAATTGGTAATTTAATAATTTAATACAGGACAGCACAGGAAAACATCAAGACATTTGACCTATAAAAGTCTATAAACAAACTGAGGAGATAACTCTAGTCCAGACATGAAGCAACACAACTCTGAACATCATAGACCACAGATCTCAATATTGTCCCGTTAGTTCACATCCACCTCACCGGACAAGTCCTCATGTCTCTCTTTCCAGCGTAGGTTGTTCGAACAACAGGCTGCTGCAGAACCCGGCTTCCAGGTTTCCGTGGCCCACACGATATAGTCACTCAACTGGTCTGGAAAAGTGCCATGGGATCACTTGGTACAATTTTGGTTGGGAAATAATATCATGAGAACAGTTTGTGTATGGGGAGTGGGTCGGAGTCTTTCGCTGTCCCGGACAAGGATGGGAATTAGGCGTAGGTCCAACCAGAATCACAACCAAACACTCGACCCCAAGTCGACGAGAAGACTTGAGTTGCGATATTGTCACTCGTTTAATTTTAGTCCTGATTCTCCCTCATCGTTAGAAACAGTATACCTGGTATGGCCACTAACGTGACCTGGCTTCATCAGTTGCATATAGCTTTAGGCATAGAAGCCCTGTCGAGACTTTCAACTTTCTTTACAGCCAAAAGAAGGACCCTGGAGATGACAAAGATTAGTGAGCGACTGGGCTGACTCATGCACCACAATCCTGAGGTCCAATAGGGCCTCAGTTAATACATTGATCATACATTTCCCCTACCTACTCAATTAAATAATAGGCCTGATTGAATGGCCTGATATGTCAGGTAGCCCCTGGATTGGCTACGTCCTGGCTTGAGTAGACCTCCAGCTTATAGACGTCCTGTCGGCTACCCTATGCACCTTTTTGCATACAAGACTCACTCTCCACACTCATACCATGCCTTTATTATTATTGGGCACATTCGTTTCCCGGCTTCCCTCTCACTTGCAAACCCTCTCTTTCTCACGACCAAGCTCTTGTTGTGTTGTGTGAGAATTTATTTGTGTTTCCCCTCTTAACTAATATTATAGTATTTGGTCTGTATTGAAAGACGGGTAGTTCCCTATTCCCAGCAAGAATAGGAAAGAAGAAACCACCCCTTCCGGCCGCTGCTCTCGTCTGAGCTGTCGCCGCAAAGTACTGGCAGTGCCTCACATAACACGTAGATCTAGAAGAGTTCAGGTTTTCTCAGTGAGAAACAGAGGTCCATTTATATCCCTGACCTCATCTTATCGACCAGTCTATCCCGTCCACCTGGCCATCCCATCTGCTAAAAGAAAAAAGAGATAGCACAGTGGATACCCTCTTCCGGCTCAAGAAGATAGATGGGTGGAACCCGTCCCCACGGAGCCCTCCCCTCCTTCCGGCATACCGTAGCTATAGAATGTTTATAGTCAAATGAAAGATGAAAGTATGCAGAGTTCATTCCGTAGGAGGAAAGATAGCACCCGCCCATCTGCCGCCAAGAATAAGCGACATCATCTGAAGAAATATATTGCTCAGATTCGTTCCCAGGCGATGCCAAGAACAAGACGCTTAGCTAGATTGGCCAACGGTCAACCCACTCACCATAGGGCATGACCGGCTTTTCGCCAATTCCTCTCACCAGTCGAGACAACAGAGATTCACAAGCCAAGGTCTAGCATAACTAATTCAAACCCAATTATTACCTTTTGATTTCCCAGTAGTAGGTTGCACCTTTGTCTTAATCTTTAAATTAAATTGACATGCTGCAACTACCAAACGGTAGGTGTTGGAACGGACATGAAGTGCACCAGAAGTTGCACTGGTGCGCATTTGGTGTAAGGCGCCCTATCGGGTTTCCCCGAAGAAAGGGCAGACTTCTAATAATTCTCTTAAGAAGAACGGGTTGTAAAATAACCAAGAGAACTATCTTCCATGGGGATGGAGCGAAAAAGAGAACTGAGAGTTCCCGAAAGCTGTTTCCCACTGTTTACCCAAAATCAAAGAAGGCATGAGGACATGGGCCACTGGCGTTTCGCTACAATCATCATCATCATCATCATCATCATCATCATCATCATCACCATCATGATCACCATCAACAACACCGTCATCCCATCATCATCACAACGATCAACATCATCATTGTCGTCATTATTATCACTATCATCCCCATCAGTGCCATCATCATTGTAATTATCATCGTTATCATCCTCATCCTCATCATCATCATCATCATCATCATCATCATCATCATCAGTGCCATCATCATCAACAACACCGTCATCCCATCATCATCATAACGATCAACATCATCATTGTCGTCATTATTATCACTATCATCATCCCCATCAGTGCCATCATCATTGTAATTATCATCGTCATCATCATCATCATCATCATCATCATCATCATCATCATCATCATCATCAATATCATCATCATCATCATCATCATCATCATCATCATCAACACCAGCAACATAACTATCGTGTGTAATACCACCATCAGCACCTTCAGTATTATAAGTGAAACAAGTTCAGGTCCCTTGTAAAGTCCCGAAGAGGTGTATTAGCTATATGCTGCTAGCCCACTATTTTACACCTATCGACTGTCGATGGGTGATGTGGTCTCTAGAATGCCGGACTCCTGTATTTCCCAACTCAGTTGCTGGTATGCATTTTAAGCTGGATCTACCTCGGAGCTCAGGGCCGTGGAAAACATAACACCTCCATGGGATTCGAGCACATGATCACGGAACAAGTAGGCAAGCGTGGTATTATTCCTAGCATTTGGTACGATCGTCGTCGTTTTCAGATCGTAATCATCATCGTAATCTTACAATATTCGTCTTCTCATCCTTCTCTTCTCCTTCTACTCTTCTTCTTCTTCTTCTTCTTCTTCTTCTTCTTCTTCTTCTTCTTCTTCTTCTTCTTCTTCTTCTTCTTCTTCTTCTTCTTCTTCTTCTTCTTCTTCTTCTTCCTCCTCCTCCTCCTCCCTCTTTTTATTCTAATTCTCCTCCTCCCCCCACCTTTCCCTACACTCCAATCTTTCTTTCTACTCCCCCTTCTCTTCTTCTTCCTTCTTCCCTTCATCTTTCGACTCGTACCACTTCACTTGTCAGTTGCTGTTTTTCTTACATAATTGTTTCTAGCTGAACTCGAAGATCACATACATCAAGCGAACAATGTCCGCTGCCACACTTTTCTCGTATTCCCACACACTCCCATCACTCACACACACACACTCCTATCACCACCACACGTTCTAGCCTCTCCCACAGACTCTCTCACACATCTCCGCTAAAAGCTATAAATGAATGGCCGAATTTTTGTGCGGCCAATTTGTCCGTGAACATATATTGACAAAGCGAATCTTGGGGAGAGCAGATATTGACGTTCAGATTTTGGCCAAGCCAGAAGGATTATACATCCCGGCTATTGACATTCTGATTTCTGTCTGTAAAACAAATACTGCAGATTGTCAAGAGGCCTTCCAGCGGGTGTCTTTGCTCGTCAAACGTCAGGCCTTCGTAAATGAGCTTGCTTGGCTTTGTTTGAAGACAGGCTTCGCACGAGTGTCCGATCTTGACCATCAACAGGCATCTATTTAAAATACCTTGACTGTCGTCCTTGACTTGGGAACGTAAATTACAAGTACCTCTGAAGTCGGAGTGGGTTCGCCTACTGACGAGGGACACTGTTAATAGGGAAAGCTAATCCACACGCAATATTTAGTTCAGCGCTACTGGAAGTAGTGTGTATGAACTACGCTTGAGTTTAATGCGAGTGAGCGTAAAAAAATATCTTGACTAGTCTCTGAGCTGATTAAATGCCATGGGATGATTTATCGTCTTAAGCGACTTTCCGTATCTGCCACGGGCTTATATACAGTAGTTTACTTTTTGCAACCCCCTTTACTTAGATCTATAATACACCATTTCTGCTACCATATGAAAAACTTTTAACTCATAACTGCGACACACCGCTACTTCCCATTTTCCGCCATGCATTTTTATTTGGTCCAAGCCTACTTTTTGTTTGGCGCTGAATCAGTTAAGAGACCTAGGCCTAGAGCTCAACACCTTGTAGTGTCCTTCTGCAGAATGTCCTGAATGTATTGTACAAGTCTCATGTCAGTTAAGTTATCTACATATCCTTTACAGGACGTTTGCAGTCAACATCAGCATTTCTTGCTGTTGTTGATGTCTTGAAAAGTTTATGTTCAGTAGTTTGTCATTGCTTTTTGAACGACCGGCAGCCATACCATTTCGTAAAAATCCAACGCAACGCGGTCTGTTGCCAAATCGCGCGAAGCTGTGTTTTGAACGCGGGTATGCGGGATCACTAACCGCGTCCGTAACCTCTTCGCCACGGAGACGGCCTCATGTCAGTACTCACTTGACAATCTTGCAATACACAGGAATATGAATTGTATCGGAGCACTGGAGGCTACTAACAGAGTGCATAAACAGATTCTAAAGTACTGATGGACACTCATAGAAGTAGAAGAAAACATCTCAGATTAGAGAGGCTAGACTAAATAAACATTGAAAGCTATAGTAGGCACTACGTTTTTCGGTTACTGAACTTTACCGGAGATGTTTTTACGGTAACTTTCGCTTTCTTGTTTTTGTGTCTAGGATGTAATGACGTTTTTAGTACTCATGATGTTAAATTCCCCGATTATTTCAAGATCGAGTTAAAACAGACACCGACTTCTTGATATAGTTTTTCCCACCCCGTTTTGCGTTGTGCATTTCTGGCCAGTCGGGAACCCTTGTTATACCGGAGAATCAGGCTGTCTATTCTAAGCGGTAAGTAAACCCGTAAATACCGTTTTATGAGACTTACTACATTATTATACTATTCTTCTTCAGCGTTCCGAGCCATTGAGGTTCTTTGCTGCAAATACAATCCGTCTCCATTCGTCTCTCTGGTGGACCTTCTCTTGCCAGTCGTTGATTCCAAGTGCTTGTAGGTCTGTACATGTATTATCTCTCCACCGCCTTCTTGGTCTACCTCGGGGTCTACGGTTATAGTGTCCGTACATTCCATGTTCCAAATCTCAAAAGTCCTTTAACGTTCCAAGGTCGTTGTCCAGATAAGTCAGTCCGATATCGAGGCTCATGTATTTGTTTCGTAACAAAGAAAGGTTTTTACAAAGGTGGGGATGTTAACCCCACGCTTCAACCCCCAACCTGGAGGACCAGGGTGTTTCTCTTTGTCTGTTCTCTACCCTTTGACCTGTCCGGCTTGGGAGGCCCTGCTGGTAGCTACGCTACCGCCGGCATAGCTCTCAGGGTCATTGAGAAACTCAAGCTCCCCCACCACGACAAGGTGGAAACACCATCGGGGGAGCATTATTATACTATGCATTATTAAATTTAGTATCCATTTTTATGAGTAGTTTGTAATTTTCGACCATTTAAGTTGGCAATCAATGTCACACTGAAATTATGAAGATCGCATGCTGTAATGTAGTATTTATTATTATTTCAATGTCGGGAGATGAGTTTTTCTTGTCATACTCCAGCTATGAACATTTAATATTGTTATGGAATATTAAGAGCGACTACAATGATAATGAATGCATGTTTACATTCAACACCCATTATTGTATGTATGTTTAATTTTTCATCACTCTACATGGACCTGATCATTGTTAATTTTTCATCTTTCCAACGGAATATCTGTTGTCAAAATGCATCTATCTACGCTGGCTAGTCCGACTTTGTGAAGACACATGAAGGGTGTAGCATAGATGGGAGCGTAAGCGCAATTGAAATACCACTACTTTTATCATTTCTTTACTTATTCAGTCAGTCAGTCTTGGAGATTTGTTAGCAATAGACGAGCAATATCTCTTGCGGGCCTATTCTCGCTGGTCGCGGGATCCGCACAGTGGCAGGAGGGGAGATTTGCTCGCAGCAGACGAGCAATATCTCCGGCGGGCCTATTTCCGTGGATCGCGGGTTTCGCACGAGTCAGGCGGGGAGTCTGACTGTAGTACACGCTTACAATTTCCAGACACTTGCGATTGACAGGTGCACGTGCCTAGTGGTCCGGGCGCGTATACGACCCTAACCTGCGGGATTTGGCTGAACGCCTCTAAGTCAAATCCCAAAGGTTTAGGGTTTGGCCATCGCTCGCCTCCTGCTTTATTGACTATCAAAGGCTTTTAATAAAGTAAGACATATCGCAATGGTAACAATGTTCACAGATCTACAGTTTGATGGGAAAGACCTCAATCTTGCTAAAAGCATATATTGGAGACAAGCTGCTATAAAAATTGATAATGAAGTAGGTCAATATCAGAGAGGCGTGCGACGGGGATGCATAATGTCTCCTGATCTGTATTCCTTATACAGTGAAACTGTTATGAGAAATGTATCCTGTCATGTCTGCCTTCTTGTACAGTATAATCCTGACAGTTTGCTAATAGTGTTTTGATTTCACTAAAGGTTGATGTTTATTTTACCAAATGTTGATCTTGATTTCACTCAAACGGCCTGCCCATTGTGTTACAAATTTACATTGATTTCCTTAAATGATACTTACATTTCATGTTGATTTCAGCAACCATTCTTCATTTCTCTCAAAATGTCTGCTCATTTATTCATCTTATTTCTCTGAACATTTCAGGAGACACGCCCGCCCTTACTTCCACATTGGCCTATATTGCTTTCACTTATGCTGGAAGTCTTACAATCTCTGATGATTTTCGCATACATGGTTGCTACATGTGCCTCAGAAGAAAGAAACCTGTAGTGAATCAAACATGGAACGAAACGTCCCTGGTACTAGGATCCAATATACAATTATTCAGCAGAAACCAGCATGTCTATTATCAGCACAATCAAACAAATATAAACTCATTACTAGTAGTAACCAACAAGTTCAGATCTCTCTCTCTCTCTCTCTCTTGAAGGACCAACTAACTACATGACCTTCGGGACCTAACAACTATATCATCTGCAGGACCGACAACTACATCACCTGCAGGACCTAACAATTACATCATCTGCAGGACCTAAAAACTACATCATTTGGTCTGGCCAGCTTTTGGTTGGTTGGTTATATGCTAGTCTGTCTGTCATGTGGTTGGTCTGGCCATTGTTTGGTTGGTTGGTTATATGCTAGTCTGTCTGTCATGTGGTTGGTCTGGCCAGTTATTGGTTGGTTGGTTATATGTTAGTATGTCTGTTGGTATTCCTGGCTGTCTTCCGTCCTTATCTATGCACATGTATCTCATATTTTGGTTAAAATTCTAGTTTACTTCTGTCCTTATCTGTGCACAAGTATCTCATGTATTGGTTAAAATTATAGTTTACTTCTGTCATTATCTGTGCACATGTATCTCATGTATTGGGTAAAATGCTAGTTTACTTCTGTCCTTATCTATGCATATGTATCTCATATATTGGTTAAAATTCTATTTTACTTCTGTCCTTATCTGTGCACATGTATCTCATATTTTGGTTAACATTCTAGTTTACTTCTGTCCTTATCTGTGCACAAGTATCTCATATATTGGTTAAAATTATAGTTTACTTGTGTTCTTATCTGTGCACATGTATCTCATGTATTGGTTAAAATTCTAGTTTACTGCTGTCCTTAGTTGTGCACATGTATCTCATTTATTGGGTAAAATTATAGTTTATTTCTGTCCTTGTCTGTGCACATGTATCTTATATATTGGTTAAAATTATAGTTTACTTCTGTCCTTATCTGTGCACATGCATCTTATATAATGGTTAAAATTCTAGTTTTCTTCAAAGTGACACAGTGTCCAGATGTTTGACTGCGATGTCCTGTAAAGGATGTGCAACTATGGTCATATTTCTTTTTACACGTATTCTATAACTGGACATCGCTGTCAACGCCAGCATTTTACCGCAGTTGTTGATTTCTTGGCAAGATTACGCTCAGTAGTTTGCCATTGCTTTCTGAGCGGCGGGCTCACATATCCCGTAAGTAACGGGCACGGCAAGAACCGCTGCCGATGCTCGCACAGCTGCGTTTACTCACGTGGATAAACGGAATTACGGAGAAAGTCGCTAGCTGCTAGGCCAGGGAGACCGACATGGTCATATACTACCGTTGAATTATTTACTTCGTCATTGTTTCTCTATCGATGGAAGTGTGTCATAACAACTTACGCAACTAGGAGGTCGGTGTATCTGACTTTGACATGCATTCGTGTAAGATTTGCTTCCTCTAGAACAGTGGTTCTCGACATTTTTTGGCCCATGAACCCTTTCACCATGTCATTTCCCCCTTTCCAGCGAACGAAAGAAGAAGAATTCCCATCCCCCTTTCCAAAATTGTCAGCCTCAAAAAGTGCATTCAAAATAGCATGTCTATAATACTGAAAATCATTATTCTCTTCCATATTTGTACATAACCTTTACATGCATAAATTAATTGTATAGTGTAGTAAAATGTCAAAAAAATTGTCACTTAATACACGTCACCGGAATGTCAGAAGAGTGTGCTTCATCAAACAAAACGCTTAATAGAAAACCAGGATTTTGTGCCTGAAGCTACTTTGAGTCTGCCAATCTGTGGTCTTAAACATTCCCCCCCCCACCCCCCGAAACACCAAAATTCCCCATTTGGGGAGGGAATTCCCCACTGGTTAAGAACCACTTCTCTAGAAGATTCCATCCAAGGTACCCGGCTCTATCTATCCGTGGGTGGGTTTTCTTCCCTAACAGTTTTGTCAAGATAACGGCATTTCGGCCTGCTCTTTACGATTTCCAATTGCCAGGAGATTCTTGTCTTGCACAACTGCAAACGGGACCTCCTCATTTTGGCCCTTATCCGAGTAGGCTATGTTTCCCATCTCACAAAGCGAAGAGATAGGGGGTGAGGATGTTTGTGATATCATTAGATACCTAGGGACGACTTCCAGTCCTATGCTGAGATGGGATCCGCTATCTTCTGATCTGAAGGCGGACACCGTATGTTCTCTGCCGCGGCTTCTCTCTACTGTGTACGTGTATGGCTTAAGTTGTCTGCCTGTCTGTACGTCCGTCGTGTGTGAGTCTGAATATAACGTGCATAACAGATAACATGTAACTGAACTGCCAAGGGTGTATTGTTGGGAGGGTTGAATGTCAAACGGGGCTACGTGCTCAATTTTTGATCCTTTGGAAATACATTTCGTTGGTTCTCTCTTCATCTTTCTGCCGTCTGTCCGTCTGTCTGTCTGCTCGCTGGTGTGTTTGATTGCCCACCCGTTTATTTGTCTATATATGTATATGTTTTCTTTCTATGTGTCTGTCCATCTGTCTGTCTGCTTGTCTCTGTCTGTCTGTCCCTCCGTCCATCTGCCTGTCTGTATCTCTACCCATCTGTCTGTCTGTCCCTCCGTCCATCTGCCTGTCTGTCTCTGTTGAATGTCTGTTGAATGAAAGAATGTATGAGAGGAAGAAGGGCAGAATGTCAGACGGGCCTGCGTGCCCAATTCTTAACCCTTTGAAAATAATAATTTTCGTTCGTTCGTTCGTTCGTTCGTTCTCTCTACTCATCTGTCCCATTACTTGCCTTTGTATATATATGTCGGCCTGTCTCTGTTTGTTTGTCCGTCCGTCCATATGCATGTATGCCTCTCTGTCCGTTCATCTGTCTCTCTGTCCATCTGTCCTACTACTTGCCTCTGTCTATCTGTCTGCCTCTGCCTGTATGTCCGTCCGTCCATCTGCCTGTCTGTCTCTCTGTCCGTCCATCTGCCTGTCTGCCTCTCTGTCCGTCCATCTGCCTGTCTGTCTCTCTGTCCGTCCATCTGCATGTATGTCTCTCTGTCCCATTACTTGCCTCTATCTATCTGTCTGCCTATGTTTGTCTGTCCGTCCGTCTGTCCATCTGCCTGTCTGTCTCTCTGTCCGTCCATCTGACTGTCTGTCTCTCTGTTCGTACATCTGACTGTCTGTCTCTCTGTCCGTCCATCTGCATGTATGTCTCTCTGTCCGTCCATCTGACTGTCTGTCTCTCTGTTCGTACATCTGCCTGTCTGTCTCTCTGTCCGTCCATCTGCATGTATGTCTCTCTGTCCGTCCATCTGACTGTCTGTCTCTCTGTCCGTCCATCTGTCTGTCTATCTCTATGTCCATCCATCTGCATGTCTGTCTCTCTGTCCGTCCATCTGCCTGTATGTCTCTCTGTCCGTCCGTCCATCTGCCTGTTTGTCTCTCTATTTCTCTTCTTGCCTGTGTTTATCTGTCTACCTCTATAAGAGCTATATTGAATCGCCGAACTGTCAACTGGGGTAACTTGTGGACACACACCTGTATGACGTGAACAGCTGTGCGGTTACACAGAGAATCATAGCATGAGAGAGAGGGGGAGATGAAGATAGAGAGAGGCGGAGGGAGAGTAAGGGGAGATAGATAGAGAGAGGGAGAGAGAGGAAGGGGAGAGCGATAGAGAGAGAGGGGGGGGGGAGAGGGGGAGGGTGGCAGACGCAAACAGGCATGCACACAAGAACACATTTCATATGTGTACAAACATACAGCCGGGCATTGACACAAAAAGTAATTGTATTGAAGCCTGTCACGTTTGGTGTATTCTGTACAACTGACTGATTGTTGCTAGCTTATTGCTACAAATTAGGAAGAACTTGGAAGAAACAGAGATGTGGTTCCAAAGACTGCCAGGGTAACTAACAACGACTGCCTGAAAGAGGCTAATAAAACTAGAACATTTCATACAACAATAAGAAAGAGACAAACAGCTTTCTTTGGTCATGCGATCTGAAGAGACGCATTTGACAACATCGTGACAACTGGAAAGATCGAGTGGAAGAGAGGCACAGGCAGACCAAGAGAAATGATGCTGGATAGACTGAGACGGTGGCATGGAGGACAAAAATACTCGCTTAAAAGTCGACAGGGTCGACTTCATTGCACCGGGTTTTATCCTATATGGCTACGTTTCTTTCCGCAGCGCGGAAAGCGTCGGACAAAGCACGAACTCCGTAACTTCAGTGACGATCTTCAGAAGTCTCCGAAAAAATGAACTCGAACCCACAACCTTCGGAGCTCGAGTCAGATGCCTTGACTACTTCACCACGGAGACTCCCTTGGAGGAATATCATCAGCTGATTTGATCCAGAAAACCAAAGACCGAGATCTGTGGAGAGTCATGAGCGCCTACGCCAGCCAGCATGGCACTTAATGATGATGATGATGATGACATTGCTACATCTGTGAGATGTGTTGTTAATTGTATAGGCTGTACAGCTTATCGTGTGATCTTTGTGGCTTGTTGATTTATATGTGCGATTTTATTGATTTATCTGTGAGATTTTGTTTTTATTGATCTGCGTAGTTTATTGGTATCCCTAACATTTTCTGCAGTATATCTTAGACTTTCTAGGTGAGAAAAAGAGTTCTTTAGAGCTAATATCGAGCTTTTCGTATTACAGAAGCGAATCATGGACAATTAGCAGACAAGTGAGGAGCTATGTGGGCGCAGCGGAGATGTGGTTTTAAAGAAGAGTGGTGAGAACACCGCGGACATCAAAGACAGTCCACATACTTTGGGCATGTCATGAGAAGGGGACAGTTGGAGTTTGTGGTCACAACGGGAAGGTTGTAGGGAAATATAGGTAGGGGGAAGCCAGGAGAAAAGAGGCTGAATAGTTTGACCTCACGACATGGAGAAACCTCGCTACCACAAATAATTGCCAAGGCATGAGACAGAAGGCTGTGGACATACATGAGAACCAGCGCCAGATGGATTAGACTACAAGAATAAAAAGAAGATTCTTGAATATTGATTCTTGAATACTTCTTGATTCTTGAATACTTCTTTCTTGATTCTTGAATACTGTTATTTGTTGTTCGTAGAAGAAGATTGGATTTAAACGTTTGCGTGTATCTCTATGTGCCTTTTCTTTTTAAAATCCCAGCCTCGTACTCGTATTTTGTGTGAGTGTTCAATCGGGAGACCCGAGTTCGAACCCTCGGTAAGGTTAGGATTTTTTTCTGTGAGGGGCGAAAAGAAAATCCTAACCTGCACAGTTCGCGGTGACTACACTAGCCAGGCAGCATTAATTCCTCAGGCTAAAGCCCCCCTGCCCTACACTGCAAGGTACTATAGGCAGTAGCTGATAGATGACAGTTAATCGTTCTTGGTTTCTTAACCAAACACATATCACGGGAAATAATCCATCTAATACGCGTAATCCCATCCTAGACATATACGATTTACGTCCCCTTATTTTTTAATAGTTCTCGTCATTGTCATCAGTTGAGGCTCCGCATAGAAGGTCGACTCTAATGAGTCTCCAACGCCTTCTGTCCAACGTAATCATGGTGCATTTAAACAGACTTCTTGAATGTTGTTCACCCACATATAACGTTGTCTCCTCTTGTCTACTTTTCCCCTCCAGATCACCCTTTGTCAATTTGTTGTCTCTTTATGTTGTCAGAGTACCTGAATAATGTGGTTAACAAGAATTTAACATGAATTGGTTAACAAGAATTTAACAAGAATTGGCTAACAAGAGCTTAACAAGAATTGGTTAACAAGAATTTAACAAGAATATGTTAACAAGAATTTAACAAGAAGTGTTTAACAAGAATTTTCATTTAACTTCTACCTACCACCACCACCCCCCCCCCCCCCTTTTCCCCACCCTCACTCCTCATCCCCGCATTTGAAATTTGTTTAGACCACCTAAAAAAGTTAGTTGCATATCCTTTACAGAACATCAGTCAGCCCCAGTATTAATTTTGCTGTTTGTCATTTATTGTCAAGTTTGCTTTCAGTGGTTTGCCATTGTTTTCAGTGCGATCGGCACTCGTACTATCTTAAGAAAACAAACGCAGAGCGGCCTGCATCCGAATCGCTCGCAGCTGTGTTTCGAACGCTGGATGCGTAATTGTGAACTGCGTCAGTGACACCTTGGCCACACAGCCGGTTATAGTGCTCCACTAATCCCTATTTTTACCTTTTGCTCACCTGGAGGTGTCCCCCCACTGGGAGGCTAAGCCAATCACTGAGCTTCTAGCGTTATTGACCTTTAGTCCCATGACCGACTGAACCACACATCCGATTAATTCCATCCACTGATAGTTGCTCAAGACGTTTTCAGCCAAACAAGGATACAGATAAGTAACTTCAATATTTCCATGTAATATTTTTCGTGTGGTTCTGTGTCGGTTTGTGTTTGTTTATTCTGTGCTGACGAAGGCTTTAGCCGCAACGCCTATTTTTGGTACTTGTAATCTTATTCTAGTAAAGCTCACAATCTACTTTTCGTTAATTTGTGATTCATTGATTGCCTGAATAATGTGGGAACCGCTGTGGCATAGTGGCTAGACGTTTGTCTATCAACCCGGTGGTTCTCTGTTCGAATCTGCATCGAGGCATTTATTTTTGCTTTAGCTCGCTTTGAACTCAAGCGTAGTCCACACAGGTGTTACTAAAGGGTGTATTTTTAATGACTGTGCGGTGTTTGAAAATATTGCCAGTCCAAGTTTTGTATTTACCTATTATGTTACATGAACTTTACAGAGGTTGAATACAAAACGTGGACCGGCAATATTTTCAAACACTGCACAGCCATTAAAAATACACCTTATACTTCTAGTGCAATTTACTGATTTTTTACGGGTGAAATAACTTTCCCTATTACCGGTGCTCCTCGCCAACAGGCTAACCTGCTACGACTTCAGAGGTACTTGTAATTTACGTCCCCAAGTCAAGGACGAGAAGTCAACATTTTAGTCTTACAGACCGGTATCAGCACACCGGATGTAGTTTTTGGTTTTCAAGAACCCACGGTCTCATCCATTTGGCCTTGTTGATTCCCATATTTAAAAAAAAAATACCCGGACGCCCAGGTCGACCTAGTCTAATATGGGTAACAAGTAATGCCTAAGGAAATGAAGATGGTATAACACGTCGTCCTCCAAGTGCCGAGTGGTCTGTATGAGCCTGGCTCCATATGCCCAATGGACCATAAAACCTGTACAGGAGCGCCTACACTTTACTTGTGTTTGTTTTATTAACTAAATTGTTTGACATGGTTCCCATTCGTCGGCGTCTGTCACTTAGTGGTTAGTGAACGCAGTTGCACAGTTCCCTGACTTACCGAGCTCCAGGGTTTGGAATCTGCAGGGAAGGATCTGTTTGCATTTATTTCAGTGGTATGATCGTCGGCTGTTAAAAAAATCAGAGGCAAACTACTGAATGTATAATCGCCTAGTAAATAAAAAAAAACAGCCAGTAAATGTTGTGGTTAGCTGGAACGTCCTGTAAAAGGACATGCAATTAACCTGTTAAAACATGTCATTCGGTAATGCTTTCTTCAGTCCAGTTTTTACAATACTTCATTGTTTTCTTGTCTAGTCATGATATTTTTTTTAACGTATCTATAGCCACATTTTAACAGCACTACCCTCATATTCATTCATTCTCATCTCATCTTGTTCCTCTTGTATCTTATGATGTCGAGGTGACGCATAAACAGCGGGAGATTACCCATTTATGGGCTTCATATATCCAGATTACCATTTACTCTGTTATTCCCTCTGTCCAGCGTTTATATGGTCGGCCGTTTCTTCTGGTTCCATTTGGTCTGCATCATTGCTTGTTGTCGTTTACTGTTAGTCGGTAGCCTTGTTACATGGCTCACAATCTCAATTGCTGTTTTCTAATGAAATCTAGTGCTGCTTTAACGCCCACTTTAGTCCTGATTTCTTCATTTCTTATTTTCTCTCTTCTTGATACATTGAGTATTCTTCTCAGGAATCTCATTTAAGTGGTTGCAATATTTTCTTTTTGTAATTTATTCATTGTCCAGGTTTATTGAGTGTACCACGACAACCCGGCTTATGTGGTTTAAGGGAGCAGACTTGCGTTGATTTTCGCAATGGTAAGAGCGTTGGTTGTTCAGACATCTGTGGCTAACTACTGAAAGTAAAATTGCGTAGACAGTCACAAACAGTCAAAAGCGTACGGGGTCGATTGCGACGTTCTGTATGGGACATGCATCTAACTTTGTAAACCACGACAATAAAAGATACTGAACTACTGGAGAGTGTGAGATGCCATCATGATCTTAATTCTTCTTCTTCTTCTTCTTCTTCTTCTTCTTCTTCTGCGTTCATCCGGAGAGTTTTTTGGGACGTGACTGCATTTTGCCAGTTTACAGCAGAGCTGCGTTCTTGCGCCGTTAGCCTGTCACATCCGACTTCTGCGGGTGTCTGTTGACAGAGTTCGCCTTCCTGGGTTGATCTTAAATCTTTGGTTGGTTTGTTGATCAGCTAGCTAGCTATGTAACTGGATGATTGGTTGACTGGCTGACTGGTTGCATGGATGACTGACTGGTTGCGTGGATGACTGACTGATTGCATAGATTACTGACTGATTGTATGGCTGACTGGTTAACTGGCTGGCTGGCTGGCTGGTTGCATGGCTGGCTGGTTGGATAGCTGGCTGGCTGGCTGCATGGCTGACTGGTTGCATGGCTGGCTGGTCAGCTTAGCTGGCTGCCTGGTTGCATGACTGACTTCTTGCATGGCTGACTGGTTGGTTGTGAATTTCCCGGAAGACCGAATTGTAACTCGTAACGTGTATTGGCGTCCAGGCGTATCTGATTCAGGCTTGTTTACATACTTGTTCCCCGCCCTGGTAACAACGTAACATCTCCAACAAGACTGTTGCAGAGCTGTCCTTCCCCTCTCTAAGACCGAATAACTGCGAGATGTGCAAGATCGATGAAGGGAAACATCCATGAGAATGGGTAACACGCAAGTCTCTGACAAACAATTCAGGGAGAAGAGCGTTCACTAGTGTAAGTGATCCCTGCGCGTGAGCAGAGCAGGGCACATCCAGAGTCACTGCTACACACATGCGCGCTCGCACACACAACTATGCCCACTAAATTAATCAATCAATCTGGCGCCGTCTTTACAGTGAAGGTGGGTTATAATGGATCTCCAACACTGTCTGGCTCTCGTCTTGGTTGTACATTCTGTCAGGCTGATGTTCGTCCATCTCTTGATGTTATCTTCCCACTTGTATCGTTGTTAATCTCTTGCTCACTTGCCTTCAACCTTACCATCTAGTATGGTTTCTATACGAATGTTATGTCTTTTAAAGTGGCCTAAATATATCACTTGCCTCTTTTTTTACTTCTTTCAGCAACTCTGTTTTCATTCCTAGTTTTTCTAGAACCTTTGTATTTGATTGTTTTTTGTTTCTATGAAATACGACATATTCTTCTGTATATCCACATCTCCAGGGGCTCTATACGACTTTCTAGTTGTTTGTTCAATGACCAGGCTTCCACGCCTTATAGTAGTGTTGAAAATACATAAAATTTGACAATTCTCATTTTGAATGCGTTGTTATTCTCTCTAGACGTTAATACCGATTTCATGCTCTGGAAAGCATTTTTGGCAATTCCTATTCTTTGTTTTTCTCTTTCAATTCTGCCATCATCTGTTATTACATGGCCAAGATAGGAGAAACTTGTTACTTGTTACACTAATTGTTACACTAACAGACAACTACATGTATGCACACACACACACACACACACACACACACACACACAGATACATAACATAAACATAGAAACATACGTTGATATCAATACACGCACACACTTATGCACACACATGCACACCAGCACAGACAGACACATCATCATCATCATCATGTGCCATGTCGGTAAGCGTGGGCGGTCATGTTTGCCATCTCAATCGATCATCAGAGTCGTGGATCAGCTCAGTGTTCTTGTCTCGACCATACCACGTGGCCAAACCATCCAGGTATTTACTTCTCTGTTTTCTCCTTGTTCTCTTCCCCTCGATCTTGCCAGTTGTCACCAAGTTCTCCAATTTATTTCTTCTCATAACGTGACCAAACAATTGTGACTGTCTACGTCTAATTTCTCTAATCAGTTTACGGTTTTCATTTGTTTCTTGCAGGACTTGGTCATTGGTTTTTCTGTCTGTCCATGGTATACTTTGCATTTTCCTCAGAAATCAGATTTTCACAGCCATCAGATGTTTTTCAGCCTTACTGCTCATTGTCCACGCTTAGTCATCCATATAAAAGGACAGCTTCTTTGTAGCACCTCTACACTCATGTTCTCGTTGCAAATGACATTTTTTTAAAAATTGGTCAGTGGTTTTTTATCTTGAAAAAGGCTGCCTTCACCATGGAGATTCTTGTTCTAATCTCTTCAAAGCATCTCTCATCAGATGTTGTGACTGTTCCGAGATAATTGAACCGATTCACCTGTTTAAGAATATTCCCATTTACTTGTGTATTACATTGTGATATTTCCTTCTTCTTAGTGACGACAATAATCTGTGTGTTCTTACAATTGAATTCTAACCCATGTTGTTCACTGTGTGCAACAATCGCATCTACTAAATGTTGCAGATCCTACTCATTGTCTGCAATCATTACTGTATCGTTCATATATCTAATGTTATTGATGTTATATCCCCCAATGGTGATTCCTTTCATATCGTCAACAATTCTGAAAATACAGACACATGCATAGGCATAGAATACATACACAAACAAGCAAATATACAAACACACACAGACACAAGCATACACTTATAAACATATTCCCAAACACAATCACAGCTACACTGAGAGACACATTAAAAACAGACGCCATTTTATGATATTGTATCGCTTATTTTCTCAATGGTAAAAACGCCTATTTTGCTATAAAGCAAAATGTAACAACTGTCTCTATTGTAACAAGTCTCTGGTAATTTCTAATGGCACAAGTGTCTCTTATTATTGTATATGTGAGATGTGTGAGTACTGTTCGCTTTTATTATAAATGGCAGACATTGCCCCCCCCCCCCTCCCCAACCTTCCTTTGAACTCAAGAGTAGTCAATACACGTGCTACTATTTATTGTGCACTGGACTGACTTTTGCGTGTGGATTAGTTTCCCAATAGCCAGTGCCCCTCGCCATCAGGCGAACCCACTCCGACTTCTGAGGTACTTGTAATTTACATCCCAAAGTCAAGGACGAGAAGTCAACTTTTAGTGCAACTGACCGATGAGGCATTGAAGCCGCTAGCTCGGCATCAGCGCACCGGACGTTTAAAGGTGAGCGATCTTATCCGTTCAGCCGTGCTGACCCCCACAGACATTTATATTGCTATGTTGTTATTGTAAGTGTGAGGGATGTCTCTTGTTGTTGTAAGTGTGAGGACTGTCTCTTGTTGTTGTTAGTGTGAGGACTGTCTCTTGTTGATGTAAGTGTGAGGACTGTCTCTTGTTGTAAGTGTGAGGACTGTCTCTTGTTGTTGTAAGTGTGAGGGATGTCTCTTGTTGTTGTAAGTGTGAGGACTGTCTCTTGTTGTTCTAAGTGTGAGGGATGTCTCTTGTTGTTGTAAGTGTGAGGACTGTCTCTTGTTGTTATTAGTGTGAGGAATGTCTCTTGTTGTTGTAAGTGTGAGGACTGTCTCTTGTTGTTGTAAGTGTGAGGGCTGTCTCTTGTTGTTGTAAGTGTGAGGGCTGTCTCTTGTTGTTTAAGTGTGAGGACTGTCTCTTGTTGTTGTAAGTGTGAGGACTGTCTCTTGTTGTTGTAAGTGTGAGGACTGTCTCTTGTTGTTGTAAGTGTGAGGACTGTCTCTTGTTGTTGTATGTGTGAGGACTGTCTCTTGTTGTTGTAAATGTGGGGACTGTCTCTTGTTGTTGTAAGTGTGAGACATATGTCTTGTCATTGTAAGAATGAGAAATATGTCATGTCATTGTAAGTTTGAGAAATGTGTCATGTCATTGTAAGTTTGAGAAATGTGTCATGTCATTGTAAGTATGATAAATATGCCTTGTCATTGTAAGTATGAGAAATATGTCTTGTTATTTAAGTATGATAAATATGTCTTGTCATTGTAAGTATGAGAAATATGTCTTGCTATTTAAGTATGATAAATATGCCTTGTCATTGTAAGTATGAGAAATATGTCTTGTCATTGAAAGTGTGAGAAACATGTCTTGTTATTGTAAGTGTGAGAAACATGTCTTGTTATTGTAAGTGTGAGAAACATGTCTTGTTATTGTAAGTGTGAGAAATATGTCTTGTCATTGTGCGTGTGAAAAATATGTCTTGTCATTGTAAGTGTGAGAACTCCATCCTAGCTCGTTGATTACGGACAAAGATTTACCGGACCCGTTCAACCGCCCATCTCTCGTTTTGTTATATTTGGGGCCCTTGTGGTGTATCTATTTCTGCTTGCGTAGAAGGGGCTGCGTACTTCTCTTCCTGGAGTTGACTATCCTGCTATTCTCGTCTGTGCCATATGGCGTCGGTATATGAAGTGAAACAATTAATGATACCTTGGCTAAATGTGGTGTACATCGTCGCTTATTTTGTGCGAATGGTAAAAAGTTAGTTGCATATCCTTTACAGGACGTTACAGTGAACAGCAGCATTTCTTGCTGTTGTGATCTCTTGGCAAGTTTACCTTCAGTAGTTTGCCATTGCTTACGTTCAGTAGTTTTCCATTGCTTTCTGAACGATCGGCACCCATACCAATTCGTAAAAAAACCAACGCAACGCGATCTGCTACCAAATCGCACTTAGCTGTGTTTTGAACGTGGGTATGCGGGATCACGAACCGCGGCCGTAACACCTTCGCCGCGGAGCGGGCATGTGGGCGAATGTGTAGAACCTTATATCCAGTACTCCAATACTTACATGCATTGATGTGTTTCAGATTGATTCTATACACTTTGATGTTGCCTGTGGGGATACATTTATCTCTAATTACCATTACTTCTGTTGTTTCCGTTATTCAGACTAAGTCCTTTGTCTTTACTTTGTGTTGCAGTTAAATCATTTACTTCTCGCAGCTGTGTTTCGTGTGTGTGGTTAAAACCGTGTAATCAGCCTAACGCATGTCAATAATCTTTTCACGCTGTCTTCCTCTATCTGTCTTTCAGCAAATCTTTCCGGTTGTCACAACATGTTCCAGTTTTTGTCTTCTCATAACGTGGCCAAAACACCAGGACTGCCTCTTTCTGATGTTTGTCATAATAGTTGATATTAGAGTTGTCTAAGATGCTAGTGGATATTAGAGTTGTCTAAGATGCTAGTGGATATTAGAGTTGTCTCAGATGCTAGTGGATATTAGAGTTGTCTAAGATGCTAGTGGATATTAGAGTTGTCTAAGATGCTAGTGGATATTAGAGTTGTCTAAGATGCTAGTGGATATTAGAGTTGTCTAAGATGCTAGTGGATATTAGAGTTGTCTAAGATGCTAGTGGATATTAGAGTTGTCTCAGATGCTAGTGGATATTAGAGTTGTCTAAGATGCTAGTGGATATTAGAGTTGTCTAAGATGCTAGTGGATATTAGAGTTGTCTCAGATGCTGGTGGATATTAGAGTTGTCTCAGATGCTGGTGGATATTAGAGTTGTCTAAGATATTAGAGTTGTCTAAGATATTAGAGTTGTCTAAGATGCTGATGGATATTAGAGTTGTCTAAGATATTAGAGTTGTCTAAGATATTAGAGTTGTCTAAGATATTAGAGTTGTCTAAGATATTAGAGTTGTCTAAGATATTATAGTTGTCTAAGATATTAGAGTTGTCTAAGATATTAGAGTTGTCTAAGATATTAGAGTTGTCTAAGATATTAGAGTTGTCTAAGATATTAGAGTTGTCTAAGATATTAGAGTTGTCTAAGATATTAGAGTTGTCTAAGATATTAGAGTTGTCTCAGATGCTGGTGGATAAGTTTATAAGCTGCCAGTGACGACGACGAAGATTTATGATGTAACTATTACATGTACTCTCGGGCCGCAATGACAGATGTTTGTTTTCTGTCAGAGTAGAAAATGTTCTTCAATAAACAACGTACAGATATCAAATTGTGTCATTCGCTTCAAAGGTCACACCCTTAAACATTAACACTGCTTGAAATAAATAAAAAATACATGGCGACCTTGCCACCAAGAACTCGCAAGCATTTTGCTGTCTCAAAAGTGTTTCTGTGCAGATCGTGATGGTGTTGATAATGATCCACTTAACGAACAACCAATATCTCGATGAACAGTGAAATCATTGAGCGTGTTCGGAACGTTGTGCGTGTTGACATAAGACTTGGTGTAGAGGGCAAAGTTTCAGACTTTGGAGCATCATTTTCGTGTCTTTCACTCTCGCCTCACATCGGCACTGAAAAGTCAGCGGCGATTCGAGGATGTTAAAGATTTTATCACCAGTACAACAGTGCAAATGAAAGAGATTTTAACGAATGCTCTACGTGTGTTTCCAACGGCTAAAGTTTACTTGCCGAAGTCAATTGTTATGAAGCAATTATATTGTGAATGATTGTATTGTAATGTTGGCAAAGGTGAGTATTTCCGAATTAACAAAAATGGTTTGAATAGAATATAGTGCGAACTATTGTAATTTTTTTTTCCGCGTTTCCATCCTGTTTCAGGATATTGCGGTCAACACCAGCATCTTTCAGCTGTATGTTGATTCCTAGGCTAGATTACGCTCATCAGCACGCCACGACTTTCTGAGCGACCGGCTCCATACTCTCATAAGTCACTAGTGTGACTCGAACCACTTCTAATTCTCGTCCGCTCACGTTGACTACGAGAGTATTCGGGATTAACGGAGAAAGCTGCTAACCCCTCGGCCAGGCATACTATTGTATTGTAACATTAAATTTATTGGAACCAAATAGCAGCAATTAAAATGGGAAATCATCATCATCAAGTGCCCTGCCAGCTGGCGTAGGCGTTCATGGCTCTCCACAGATCTCGGTCTTTGGTGTTCTGGATCAACTCTGCTGATGATATTCCTCCATGCCACAGTCTCAATCGTTCCATCATCATTTCTCTTGCACTGCCTCTGCCTCTCTTCCCCTCGATCTTTCCAGTTGTCACGATGTTCTTCAGTGCGTCTCTTCTCATCACATGGCCAAAGAAAGCTGTCTCTTATTATTAAATATAGTGTTCTAGTTTCATTAGCCTGTGTCAGGCAATCATTGTTTGTTACGCTGGCAGTTCAAGGAATTCATAACATTCGTCTCAAATACCACATCTCTGTTGCTTCTAAGTTCTTCCTAATTTATCCATTTACATTCCAATATTCTCTGCTATACAGCAAAACTGGTTCTATATAGAATTTCAGCACTCTCTTTCTAACATTCATTGATACTCTTCATTTTCTGAAATGTGGCTTTTGCCTGCCCTATTCTGCTCTTAATCTCTGTTGTACATCTTCCATCTAATGTTATACATGTATAAAATGGGAAATAAAGAAGGAAATTATGAACACATAAAGCTGGGAGTAAGACAGGGATATGTGTTTTGTCACAGGATCTCTTCTCCATAAATAGCGAAGTAATAATGAGAGAGATCAAAGAAAAGCCAGAAATAATATTCAGAGGTTATAATATAAATAATATACGCTATGCAGATGACACAGTATTGATGGCGGATAATGCAAAAGATCTACAACAACTGTTGAAGATTGTAACAACAGAAAGTGTAAAGAAAGGACTCTCCTTGAATATCAAGAAAAGAGTAACAATGGTGATATCAAAGAAACAGGTGACACTCAAATGTGAAAAAGAGATAGAAGGGAAAATTATTCACCAAGTGGATATTTTTAAATATCTAGGGACATTTATAACATCAGATGGAAGATGCACAACCGAGATTAAGAGCGGAATGTGGCAAGCAAAGGCTGCATTTCAGAAAATGAAGAATATATTATGCATTAAGTCAATATCATTGAATGTAAGAAAGAGAGTGCTAAGGTACTATATAGAACCTGTTTTGTTATATGGCTGTGAATCTTGGAATGTAAATTAACAAATTAGGAAGAGATTTGAAGCAACAGAGGTGTGGTTCCTGAGACGAATGTTGCGAATTCCTTGGACTGCCAAAGTAACTAACAACGAATGCCTGAAAGACGCTAATGAAACTAGAACATTATATACAACAATAAGAAAGAGGCAAACAACTGTTTTGGCCATGTGATGAGAAGAGAGGCATTGGAAAACATCGTGACAACAGGAAAAATCGAGGGGATGAAAGGCAGAGGCAGGCCAAAAGAAATGATGCTGGATGGATTGCGACGGTGGCATGGAGGAAAATTAACAGTAGAGTTGATCCAGAAAACCAAAGACCGAGATCTATGGGGAGTCATGAACGCCTACGCCAGGCGGCATGGCACTTAATGATGATAATGAAGGTTGACATAGGTGAGTTTTTCCTGAAGAAAATTGGTTGTTAAACATAGTGTAAATGATTGCATTGTATGGGTGTCTGTATAATGAACGCATTCCGGGAATCTTTTTTAAAGTTACACCATAGAAGAGATTAATGGTTTGTTGGGCTTGGTGGCCTGCCACTGTATAGAACAGGACCACCTGCGTGTTAAAGTCAGTCAGTAAATCGTGCAGGCTGAACTCGCTATATTATGTTGCATAGAATCCACACATTTTCGTGTGTTGTCAAATAGCTTTTGGCCAGACCCACATACGTGGTGGATTGCTTGGACCGGGAGATATTACTGTCAGCGGTGCCAACTCAGAGCCCCGATGAATTGCTAGGACCAAGAAAAATTGCTGTCAGCGGTGCCAGCTCATATTTATGGTGAATTGCTTGGACCAAGAGAAACTGTTATCACCAGTGTCATTCCACGGTCATGTTGAATCGCTTGAACCGAGAGAAATTGCTGTCAGCGGTCCAAGCCTACATCCCTGGTGAATTGCTTGGACCACTAGAAACTGTTGTCATCTGAAATGGTTAGACTTTAAATGGCACAAGCTTCTGTCTCGGAACAAACCCCTCTTTTGGAATTGAAGGTACAGGAGGTGGAGTCCCTATCTCTTTCCGAGGGGTGCTTTCAAGAGAGCCAGATCCAGGACCCACCTCTTCATAATGACAGCAGCTTCCATGCCCAGACCCAGTGTGGTACCCAGCAGTACCGTCACTGGCATCTGAGTTGTGGTAGGCAGAGTTGGTATGGATGCTGCAGCCCACACTGCTGGCTAAATGGTAGTGGACACTGGGTGAGTCCAACACCGGGATTTCATACATACCATTACGAATAATTTCACAGCGACTACAACTACCGTTAAGATGAAAGCGTGGATACAGCTGGGTTGGCTGCGGCTCTGAAAGACACGCCTCGTGGTCCATATATTCAAGGTCTCTGGAACTGGGCAACTGGGAAGGCATCTGCACTTTTCTATGCCGAATGTCCGGCATAACGAATATGAGCTTTTCCCAGAACCAGGGGTCATCATACTTGAGGTATGTCCGTGTCTTCATGTACACCCTCAAGTTGTCGTCCACTTTCCCAGGATCTAAGTTATGGAGAAGGATGAGTATCACTCTGTTACATCGCTCACTGAGGACTTGCTGATGGGCAGCTTGGAACTCAAACCGGCACCATTCAGAATCCAGAAAGTGATTGGAAACTATGAGGATAGTTCTTTTACTTGCCTCCAGGCTTCTGAGAATTGTCTCTGCTATACATGTTCCTGCTGGGAAGTCCCTGTAGTGTACGCAGAGTTTGAATTTCTGTTTGCCGCTTTCCAAACGTGGTGCTAGTTGACGCATCACGAAGTCTTCGTCTTTGTTACTGTAGGAGATGAATGCATCATAAGGTCTGTCTACATCCTCAGATGGTTTTGTTGTTTTGAACAATCGCAGCCCAAACCGGGTGTAGAGCAACACCTGGAGTAGATATCTGTTTATATAGGTCACAGTCAGAAGAGACATTCCACAGAGGACGACCAAGCATGCTGCTATCAACGCGTACGTCTCGCTGTTTAATGATGATCCTTTCAAGTTAAGCCAGCTGGCGTTTGCAAAGCTTGATTGATTGCTGCCACAGAGTTCTGGCTGCACCTCCAACAGCAGTGTGTTTTCTGAGCGAGCAAGAGCTGGTTTCCCCTGGACTTCAATGTGAGAACACTCAACGTAGGACAAGTCTGCAATGAACTCGGCGCTCAGCTGCGTCAGTGATAAAAACCTGCAGGCGAAATCTGCATCACAGATCCACGGGTTTCCGCTGAGGTATATCTTGCTGTTTGTTCCGTTTAGACTGCGGTTTGCTAGGTGTTCGAGGTCCTCGAAAGACACAGCGCTGAGGGAATTATCTTGTAGGTTGACTAGATTTAGGATGGGAGGCAGTAGGAGCGATTGGATATCAGCTGAATAAATCTGATTGTTCTGTAGGAATAGCTCTTCCAGGCTGTCTAAGCCTTGAAATGTGACAGAGTAAATTGCTGTCAGAAGGTTGTCGTTCAAGTACAACACCTGGACTGATTTGAGCCCCTTGAAGGTGCTGTTTTCTATGGTGGTTACCTGGCTGTTGTTGAGGTATAAAAATTGCACTCGTTTCAGAGCCAGGAATTCGTGTCTGTGAAGAACCGGGATATGGTTACCGTCCAGCCGCAGGTTTGTGGCGCCCTCAGGCAGCTCTGTGGGTACGGTGGTCAAGTCAGCAGAGTTACACTTGACGTGGTGGACGTCCAGATTGTCTTTGCCGATATAGCACAGACACGAGGCTGGGCAGACGTACTTACAGTAACAGGCATAATCGCAGCACATGCAAGACTCCTCGCAGTAGCTCGTGTAGCTGCATAGGAACTCTGATCTGGACAGTTGTTGCAAGCTTTTCAGTTCTGTATAAAACGGGCTGCTACAGCTTAATCCAGAATTCAAGTAGAACGTTGGAAGGGTCCTGGTGTCCAGCTTGCCTAAAGTACAATCCTTCAGCCAGCCGAGACTGCAATCGCAGACAAAAGGGTTGGACTCCAGGTTAAACACTGGAGTTTGGTCCATGTTGAACGCAATCTCCACATCCATTCTGTTGAGTGAAGTTAGCTTGTTCTCGCTGAGATCAACCGTTTGCAGTTTGTTCAGAGATTTAAACGTGTGGGCTGTGATAAAGACGATCAGATTGCCTCGAAGATGGAGATGCTGGATAAAATGAGGAAACTGCCCTCTCATAATTTTGTCTAGCCTGTTGTAGGAGAGGTCCAGCGTCGCGAGATGTTTGAGTCCGCCGAAGACTGTTCTGATGTCTTTGATTTGATTGTGGGACAGATCAATGTTCTGAACGGCGGTCGTGCTGGAGAAAGTGGATTCATCCAGTGA
>OY992876.1:333754865-333762365 GCA_963921405.1 Cepaea hortensis
AACTATAGAGAGAGGAAACTATACAGACAATTGCATATACAGTAATACATACGGTGGACATTAAATGGAGCAATGCATACGCTCTGTGTATTACTACATACATAATCGTGTGTATAATTCCCCCTATACGTATTACTACATAAGCAATTTCCCATATAATGTCCCCCCTACGTGTTACTGTATATACAATCATCTATATATTGTCCCAATACGTTGTACTGTATTATATGCAATCATCTTTATAATGTCCTGTTTCCGTATTACTGGGGATATCTTCTTCTTCTTCTGCTGATATGGAATAGAGAGAAAAAGCAGCGGCTGCAGCAGGATATAACAATATGAAATGGAAACAAATAGGTATTTTAAATTCCTGCGAGAAAAAAACGAACTAAACATTAACAAACGTTGCACATACCTTACAAGGAGATCCACGTGTCGCGAAATACAGGTGAAAAATCCGAAATCAGAAGCACTCAATAAATATAATAAAAATGAATAATAAAATAAGATAAAAAACACACGAACGCATACAATAGACACACAGACGTTTCGATTCTAAGAATCTTTGTCAATGACAACACAGATAAACAACGACAGAAACACAAGCACACGACCTATCACTTATGATGCACAACCTGATATTTACATGTGGGGCAGGAAATGTGACTAGGCCAGCTGCGAAAACGCGTGGCGCAGAATTGAAAATGGGTTGCCAAAAAGGATTTGAGTAGCCAAAAATATGTGAACAGTCTGCTATGAAAACATAGAAATGTGGGGACAATTAGGTCTAGATATCGCGGGGGGGGGGGGGCGAGAGAGAGAGAGAACAGCACGGTAATAGGTAGTGTAAACAATTGGGGAAGATGCCACAGTTATACTGTAGCGTCCACGGCAGTATTCATTCCTGCCGGGTGGATGCATCCCAGATTGTTGATTAGCTGGCATTCAATTCTAAGTCTGACACAGCTATTTGAGAAGCAGGGTTTTAATGCGGTGACACATGCATCGTCGGCTCCATTGTGGTTGGAGGAATTGAAATGGTTGGGGACAGGTTTGTCAGCGCCCTGATTGATGTCTCTGAGGTGTTCTCTAAAACGATCCGCAAGACGTCTGCCCGTTTGGCCAATGTATTTCATGTCACATCGTTTGCAGATGATAACATAAATCAGATTGCGGGATGTGCAGGTGAAACAATCTTTCAAGGTGAAGGTGCCTCGGGGAAATGCAATTTCTGGTGTCTGAACAACGTATGGGCATGTCAGACAGTTCCTACGATGGCATTCAAAGGTGCCCACGGATGAGGTAACCGTGGGGAGGCGACTGTGCACAAGGTGGTCTCTGAGGCTCTGGTTACGGCGGAAAATTACCCTGGGGCCATTTGAGAATACCTCACGAGTGGTAGGATCCGATTCCAAGATGGACCAGTGTCTCAGGAAAATTTGCTTGATGGCATAGGCATGTGGATGGAAGGTGAGGATAAGCTTGGGTTCATTGTTCTGAGGTCGCGTATGCTTGGCGAGGGACATTTCCCGCGAGACCTGGGTTATGCGACAGAGAGCTGTCGACAAGACGTCCTCTGGGTAGGACCGTCTGCGGAAAAAGTCCAGCATTTCGTGGGCTCTCTCGAGGAAGTCATTATCATCCTGACAGATGCGACGAAGGCGGAGTAGCTGGGAATATGGGATGGAATCTTTGCAGCTTTTGGGGTGGGATGAGCTGTACAGGAGGAAACCGTGAGCATCAGTAGGTTTATAGTACACGGAGGTCGTGAGGCCTGTAGGGTTTAACTTGATGGTGGTGTCAAGGAAATTGACAGAGGTGGTGGAAATTTCTGAGGTGAATTGGATCGATGGAT
This sequence comes from Cepaea hortensis, assembly GCA_963921405.1. Taxonomy (NCBI): domain Eukaryota; kingdom Metazoa; phylum Mollusca; class Gastropoda; order Stylommatophora; family Helicidae; genus Cepaea; species Cepaea hortensis. The sequence goes on from OY992876.1 coordinate 333,756,721, forward strand.
GGAAGTTCTTGACATAATTAATGAACCGGTTCAGTTCCGCCTCTGGCATGTCAGTGAGACCTATGCCGTCATCGATGTAGCGTCGGTAAAAAGAAGGGAGAAGACCATCATAGCTGAGTTCAATCTGGTGTTCCAGATGTCCCATAAATACACATGCGTAGCTGGGTCCCATTTTAGTGCCCATGGCGACACCGCTGATTTGTTCAAAGTAGTGGCCATTGAACTCAAAGGAATTGTTGGTGAGGACCAATTCAGCGAGTCTCACAAGTGTGCGTGTAGGGATGGCTTGATCTGTGCGTTGATCCAGAAAGAACTGTAGCGCCCTGAGGCCATCAGCGTGAGGAATGGAGGTATAGAGGGAACATACATCTATTAGGAATAGTCTGTATGTGTTCCCAGGAGTCAGTTGGAGAGAGTTGAATGAGTTTCTTGACAGGATTTTCCAACCTCTAGTTGCGAATCTCCCGTCATACATCAAGGATACAACGCATGCGTTACTTTCATTCAACTCTCTCCAACTGACTCCTGGGAACACATACAGACTATTCCTAATAGATGTATGTTCCCTCTATACCTCCATTCCTCACGCTGATGGCCTCAGGGCGCTACAGTTCTTTCTGGATCAACGCACAGATCAAGCCATCCCTACACGCACACTTGTGAGACTCGCTGAATTGGTCCTCACCAACAATTCCTTTGAGTTCAATGGCCACTACTTTGAACAAATCAGCGGTGTCGCCATGGGCACTAAAATGGGACCCAGCTACGCATGTGTATTTATGGGACATCTGGAACACCAGATTGAACTCAGCTATGATGGTCTTCTCCCTTCTTTTTACCGACGCTACATCGATGACGGCATAGGTCTCACTGACATGCCAGAGGCGGAACTGAACCGGTTCATTAATTATGTCAAGAACTTCCATCCATCGATCCAATTCACCTCAGAAATTTCCACCACCTCTGTCAATTTCCTTGACACCACCATCAAGTTAAACCCTACAGGCCTCACGACCTCCGTGTACTATAAACCTACTGATGCTCACGGTTTCCTCCTGTACAGCTCATCCCACCCCAAAAGCTGCAAAGATTCCATCCCATATTCCCAGCTACTCCGCCTTCGTCGCATCTGTCAGGATGATAATGACTTCCTCGAGAGAGCCCACGAAATGCTGGACTTTTTCCGCAGACGGTCCTACCCAGAGGACGTCTTGTCGACAGCTCTCTGTCGCATAACCCAGGTCTCGCGGGAAATGTCCCTCGCCAAGCATACGCGACCTCAGAACAATGAACCCAAGCTTATCCTCACCTTCCATCCACATGCCTATGCCATCAAGCAAATTTTCCTGAGACACTGGTCCATCTTGGAATCGGATCCTACCACTCGTGAGGTATTCTCAAATGGCCCCAGGGTAATTTTCCGCCGTAACCAGAGCCTCAGAGACCACCTTGTTCACAGTCGCCTCCCCACGGTTACCTCATCCGTGGGCACCTTTGAATGCCATCGTAGGAACTGTCTGACATGCCCATACGTTGTTCAGACACCAGAAATTGCATTTCCCCGAGGCACCTTCACCTTGAAAGATTGTTTCACCTGCACATCCCGCAATCTGATTTATGTTATCATCTGCAAACGATGTGACATGAAATACATTGGCCAAACGGGCAGACGTCTTGCGGATCGTTTTAGAGAACACCTCAGAGACATCAATCAGGGCGCTGACAAACCTGTCCCCAACCATTTCAATTCCTCCAACCACAATGGAGCCGACGATGCATGTGTCACCGCATTAAAACCCTGCTTCTCAAATAGCTGTGTCAGACTTAGAATTGAATGCCAGCTAATCAACAATCTGGGATGCATCCACCCGGCAGGAATGAATACTGCCGTGGACGCTACAGTATAACTGTGGCATCTTCCCCAATTGTTTACACTACCTATTACCGTGCTGTTCTCTCCCCCCCCCCCCCCCCCCCCCGCGATATCTAGACCTAATTGTCCCCACATTTCTATGTTTTCATAGCAGACTGTTCACATATTTTTGGCTACTCAAATCCTTTTTGGCAACCCATTTTCAATTCTGCGCCACGCGTTTTCGCAGCTGGCCTAGTCACATTTCCTGCCCCACATGTAAATATCAGGTTGTGCATCATAAGTGATAGGTCGTGTGCTTGTGTTTCTGTCGTTGTTTATCTGTGTTGTCATTGACAAAGATTCTTAGAATCGAAACGTCTGTGTGTCTATTGTATGCGTTCGTGTGTTTTTTATCTTATTTTATTATTCATTTTTATTATATTTATTGAGTGCTTCTGATTTCGGATTTTTCACCTGTATTTCGCGACACGTGGATCTCCTTGTAAGGTATGTGCAACGTTTGTTATTGTTTAGTTCGTTTTTTTCTCGCAGGAATTTAAAATACCTATTTGTTTCCATTTCATATTCTTCTTCTGCGTTCATCCGGAGTTTTTTTTCGGACGTGATTGCGTTGTGCCTGTTTACAGCAGAGCTGCGTTCTTGCGCCGTTAGGCCGACACATCCGACTTCTGCGGGCATTTGTTGACCGGGTTAACCTTCCCGGTGACTGGGGATATTATATAGACGATAACAATTATACGGTATTGTAGGAAAGAGACTTTAAATGGGAGATTAGACATGCCATAAAAACGAGGGAGGGACAGTAAACAGCATACCACATAAACAGTTTAGGGGGAGAGGACATTACACAGAGGACTACATAAACAAAACATCGGGAAAGGACGTTACATAGAAGAAGACATAAACAGTAACACAAGGAGAGGGCATTACATACAGGATAATTGCAGGACCACTGGGCATAGAGAATTCAGTAACAATGGGAGGACTGCGATATTATTGAATGTAAGGGAAATGACGGAAATATAAGTAAAGCAGACAGTAACTTGACAGAGCTAGACAGGAGTGTATATTTGTATTGTACAGTCTCAGCTGTGACATATTAGATTAGGGCAGACTGGAATAGCTTTTCTCAGGGCAGGCTGATTGGGTAGATTAGGTTAAGGACAATGTCGTGGGCGCCAGGTCTCGCCGTTCGCTATGAGGTGGTTGAGAGACTGACTACCTATTCCTCCGTGCACACAGGCCTAGTGAATGTGGTGCTGCTAGCACTTCATATACCCACAGACGTGCACACAGGCCTAGTGAATGTGGTGCTACTAGCACTTCACATACCCACATAAAGTTCCTGCACAGGGACGTGTACAGGATTAGAGCAGACTATGCGTAATTAGAATTGGGGAGGGCCGTTTAGTTATTAAACTAAGTTAAACTGGGTACGATGGATTAGAGTAGGCTAGACTGGTTAGGACAGGTTGGATTTAGCTGGCCTGGCGCAGGATAAATTTATTTTAGTAGACTCGTTTGTTTTGCGTATCCTTTTACAGGACTTAGCTGTCAACAGCAGCATCTTTCAGCTGTCTGTTGATCTCTTGGCAAGATTACGCTCAGTAGTTTGCCATTGCTTTCTGAGCGGCCGGCTCAGTATCCGCAAGTCACGAGCGGGGGTCGAACCACCTCAGTTCTCGCTCCGCTGCGAGACTCTGCGTGATAAACGGGATTACAGAGAGAAAGTGTTGTAACCCCACAGCCAGAGAGACCGGCTTTTAGTAGACTAGTTAGGTTATATTAGAGTATGGGAGACTGTTTATGGTAGTTTAGATTTAGTTGGCATGGCGCAGGATAAATTACATTTTGTATATTTGTTAGGATATATAGGAGTATGGTAGACTGGTTGAGATATACTGGAGTATGGTAGACTGGTTGAGATATACTGGAGTATGGTAGACTGGTTGGGATATATTGGAGTATGGTAGACTGGTTGAGATATACTGGAGTATGGTAGACTGGTTGAGGTATATTACGGTTTGAGTAGACAAGTTATGGCCCTTGTGTTACCTAGGACCATATGGGAATCAAAGAATAGTAAGAGTGTAACTCTCGTGCGTGTCGTAAGAGGCGACTAGGAAGATAGGAAGATAGCGTGAGAATGGTTAACCTCACATCATAGAAACCTCTAGCTGTAATATAACAACAATCATGGGCAGGTTTACACAGGGCTTGGCGCAAGTTGGTTGAGGGCGGATGCTCCGTTGAGAGATAACAAGCAGCAGCAGCAGCAGCAGCAGAGGAAGAAGGGGAAGAATAAGGAGGAGGAGGATGAGGAGGAGGAGGTGAGTAATTTGTTAAACATGCACGCAATGAATCATTTACAGCTAATGTGTCTTGCATTCTTCTTCTTATAGTCCATGCCGTGTATGCCCACAGCTTTCTGTCTCGTGCGCTGTCAATTATTATTTCTAATACCGATGTTCCTCCATGCCATAATATCAAACTTTCTAGCATCTTCTCTCTTTGTCTCCACCTGCCTCTTCTTCATTTCAACTTTCCTGCTGTGACGACATAATCAAACATTACTCTTCTCATGACATGCCCATAGAATGTGGACTGTCTTCTGATACGAGTAACCAGTTCTCTTTGTGAGTTGACTCCTTCCAAGATATCTTCACTGCTCTTTTTATCCATCCACGGTGGTATAATCATTCTTCTTACTTGCATTATTTAGATATTAATTAAACCATTGAGAAATCCATACAAGTATTGAAACATTTATATAACTACTGGATCATTAACACAACTGTTAAGGAATGCATACAGATATTCAGACAGGTGTGCGACTAGAGCAACTTTCATGGATCTGTTAGGACATCCAGAACCATGTGGAACAAACTGATATACTCCGGCCATATTGAACGTCACAGTGGAAGCAGAGGTCGGGGGTCACCAGGGCGAAGATGGAAACACGATGTTGTAGATATCTTGTTCTTGAACATTATTTTCAGAGGGTTAAGAATTGGGCAAACAGGCCCATCTGACATTCTGTCCTTCTGATCTATTTGCTCTCATACATTATTTCATTAATACATCGCTTAGTGAGTGGAGTATTCTGGTTGGAACAGATTAGCGTGTGGGATAGACTGGTTAGTATAGATTAGTGAGTGGGATAGACTGGTTGGGATAGATTAGTGAGTAGAGTAGACTGGTTGGATAGATTAATGAGTGGAGTAGACCGGTTGGGATAGATTAGTTAGTGGAGTAGACTGGTTGGGTAGACTAATGAGTGGAGTAGACTGGTTGGGATAGATTATTGAGTGAAGTAAACTGGTTGGAATAGATTAGTGACTGTAGTAGATTGGTTGGGATAGAATAGTGAGTGGAGTAGTCTTGTCGGGATAGATTAGTGAGTGGAGTAGACTGGTTGGGGTAGATTAGTGAGTGGGGTTAACTTGTTGGGATAGATTAGTGAGTGGTGTAGACTGGTTGGGATAGATTGATGAATGGGGTAGACAGGTTGCGATAGATTGGTGAGTGGGGTAGACAGGTTGGGATAGATTGGTGAGTTGGGTAGACAGGTTGGGATAGATTGATGAGTGCGGTAGACAGGTTGGGATAGATTACTGAGTGGGGTAGACTGGTTGGGATAGATTTGTGAGTGGGATAGACTGGTTGGGATAGATTAGTGAGTGGAGTAGACTGGTTGGGATAGATTGGTGAGTGGGATAGACTGGTTGGGATAGATTGGTGAGTGGGATAGACTGGTTGGGATAGATTG
>OY992876.1:333764865-333774865 GCA_963921405.1 Cepaea hortensis
ATCTGTCTGACTGTCTGTCTGTCTTGGGTAAATGGAGGAGGGAGGAGGAAGAGGGAGGTGGAGGAGGGAAGAGGAGGGAGGAGGAGGGAGGAGACAGGAGGAGTAGGGAGGAATAGGAGGGAGGAGGAGGGATTAGGAGGAAAAGGGAGGAGTAGTGTGGAGGAGGAGGCGAGGAGGAGGGAGGAGGAAGAGGGAGGAGGAGGGAGAAGGAGGGAGGAGGAGAACGCAGGAGGAGAAGGGAGCAGGAGGAGGAGAGGGAGGAGGAGAGAGGAGGAGGGAGGAGGAGGAGAGAGTAGGAGGATGGAGGAGGCGGAGGGAGAAGGAAGAGGGGGGAGGAAGAGGGAGAATGAGGAGGGAGAAGGAGGAGAAGGAGGGGAGGAGGAGGAGGGAGGAGGAGGAATGTGAAGGGAGGAGGAGGGAGGAAGGAGGAGGTAGAGGGAGGAGGTAAAGGAAGGAAGAGGGAGGAGGAGGAATGTGAAGGGAGGAGGAGGGAGGAGGTAGAGGGTGGAGAGGAGGTAGAGGGAGGAGGAGGAGGGAGGAGGCGGAGAGGGAGGAGGGGAGGAGGGAGGAGGAGGGAGGAGGAGTGATGAGGAGGAGGGAGGAGGAGAGAGGAGGAGGAGGGAGGAGGAGGAGGGAGGAGGAAGAGGGAGGAGGAGGAATGTGAAGGGAGGAGGAGGGAGGAGGTAGAGGGAGGAGGAGGGAGGAGGAAGGAGGAGGGAGGAGGAGGAGGAGGGAGGAAGAAGGAGGAGGAGGGAGAAGGAGGGATGAGGAGGTGGAGGGAGGAGGAGGAAGAGGGAGGAGGAGGAATGTGAAGGGAGGAGGAGGTAGAGGGAGGAGGAGGAGGGAGGAGGAGAAGGGAGGAGGAGGGATGAGGAGGAGGAAGAGGGAGGAGGAGGGAGGAGGTAGAGGGAGGAGGAGGAGGAGAGGGAGGAGGAGGAATGAGGAGGGGGAGGAGGGAGGAGGAGGGAGGAAGAAGGAGGAGGAGGGAGAAGGAGGGATGAGGAGGAGGAGGGAGGAGAAGGAAGAGGGAGGAGGAGGAATGTGAAGGGAGGAGGAGGGATAGGGAGGAGGGGAAGAGGAAGAGGGTAGGAGGAAGAGTGGAGAGGAGGAGGGAGGATGTAGAGGGAGGAGGAGGGAGGAAAAGGGAGGAGGAGAGAGGAGGAGGAGGGAGGAGGTAGGAGGAGGAGGAAGAGGGAGGAGGAGGGAGGAGGAGGAAGGAGGAAGAGGGAGGAGGAGGATGGAGGAGGGAGAGGGAGGAAGAGGGAGGATGAGGAAGGAGGAATAGGGAGGAGGAGGAAGAGGGTAGGAGGAGGAGGAGGGAGAGGAGGAGAAGGAGGGAGGAGGAGGGAGGAGGAGGGGATAGGAGGAGGGAGGAGGCAGAGGGAGAAGAAGGAAGGAGGAGGAGGAAGGAGGGAGAGGAAGGAGGGAGAATGAGGAGGGGAGGAAGGAAAGGGAGGTGGAAGAGGAGGAGGAGGGAGGAGGAAAGAGGTAGGGGGAGGAGGAGATAGAGGGAGGAGGAGGAGGAAGGAAAGGGAGGAGGAAGAGGAGGAGGAGGGTGGAGGGAGGAGGAGGAGGTAGGAGGAGGAAGAGGGAAGAGGGAGAAGAAGGAAGAGGGAGAAGAAGGGAGAAGGAGGAGTGAGGATGATGAGGGAGAAGGAGGCAGGAGGAGGAGGAGGGAGGCAGGAAGAGGAGGAGGGATAAGGAGGGAGAGGGAGGAGAAGGGAAGATGAGGGAGGAGGGGGAGGAGGCGGAGGGAGGAGGATGGAGGAGGAGGGGAGAGGAAGAGGGAGAAGAAAGAGGGAGAAGGAGGAGGGAGTCGGGAGAGGGATGAGAGGGAGGAAGAAGAGGAGGAGGGTGGAGGGAGGAGGTAGAGGGAGGAGAAGAGAGGAGGAGAGAGTTCGCCATTCCGAATTCATACTCGTCTAGTTCTTCCCTTCTACACGACTGTAGATAACTTCCTTACACATAAAAAGATGAATTGTTATTGATATTGCCGTGGCATGGAGGAATATCAGCAGCAGAGTTGATCCAAAAAACCAAAGACTGAGATCTACGGAGAGCCATGAACGCCTACGCCAGCCGGCACGGCACTTGATGATGATGATTGCCGTGTGACGATTCTGTGTAGTCACGTCATTTTCTTCCCTTTCCCTAGCGTTTTGGTTCGGGAATTCTTTCATCATCATCATCATATATTTACGTACGTATTTTGGGAGGGGAGGAGGGAGGAGGAGGAAGAAGAAAAAAAAACTATGACAGTTGACAGCTCTGGAATGAAAGGAAGGTGTGTAGAAATTTTCATCTCAATCGGATGGGCCGTTCGCGAACAAATAAAGGACATACATATTTACATATTTACATACATACACTTTGTTTTATAGATATAGACTAGCTGACCCGGCCCGGCTTCGCCCAGACCCTGGTGGGGAGCATCTCATTTAATTCATATAAGTAGTCATATAAGTTCTCGTTCCCGTTACCGACTATCTGTCTGTCTGTCTGTCTGTCTGTCTATCTGTCTGTCTGTCTGTCTGACCCGGCCCGTCTTCGCCCAACTCCTGGTGGGGAGAATCTCATTTAATTCATATAAGTAGTCATATAAGTTCCCGTTCCCGACTGTCTGTCTGTCTGTCTGTCTGTCTGTCTGTCTGTCTGTCTGTCTGTCTATCTATCTATCTGTCTGTCTGTCTGTCTGACCCGGCCCAGCCCATGGTGGAGAGCATCTCATTTAAATTATATAAGTAGTCATATAAGATCCCGTTCCCGACTATCTGTCTGACTGTCTGTCTTGGGTAAATGGAGGAGGGAGGAGGAAGAGGGAGGTGGAGGAGGGAAGAGGAGGGAGGAGGAGGGAGGAGACAGGAGGAGTAGGGAGGAATAGGAGGGAGGAGGAGGGATTAGGAGGAGGAGGGAGGAGTAGTGTGGAGGAGGAGGCGAGGAGGAGGGAGGAGGAGAACGCAGGAGGAGAAGGGAGCAGGAGGAGGAGGAGGGAGGAGGAGGAGAGAGTAGGAGGATGGAGGAGGCGGAGGGAGAAGGAATAGGGAGGAGGAAGAGGGAGAATGAGGAGGGAGAAGGAGGAGAAGGAGGGGGAGGAGGGGAGGAGGGAGGAGGAGGAATGTGAAGGGAGGAGGAGGGAGGAGGGAGGAGGAGGAGGGAGGCGGAGAGAGGAGGAGGGAGGAAGAGGGAGGAGGAGGAATGTGAAGGGAGGAGGAGGGAGGAGGTAGAGGGAGGAGAGGAGGTAGAGGGAGGAGGAGGAGGGGGAGGGAGGAGGAGGAGTGATGAGGAGGAGGGAGGAGGAGGAGGGAGGAGGAAGAGGGAGGAGGAGGAATGTGAAGGGAGGAGGAGGTAGAGGGAGGAGGAGGGAGGAGGAGGAGTGAGGAGGAGGAGAGGGAGGAGGAGAAAGGAGGAGGGGGAGGAGGGAGGAGGAGGAGGGAGGAAGAAGGAGGAGGAGGGAGAAGGAGGGATGAGGAGGAGGAGGAAGAGGGAGGAGGAGGAATGTGAAGGGAGGAGGAGGTAGAGGGAGGAGGAGGAGGGAGGAGGAGAAGGGAGGAGGAGGGATGAGGAGGAGGAAGAGGGGGGAGGAGGGAGGAGGAGGAGGGGGGAGGAGGGAGGAGGAGGGGGAGGAGGGAGGAAGAAGGAGGAGGAGGGAGAAGGAGGAGGAGGGAGGAGGAGGAAGAGGGAGGAGGAGGAATGTGAAGGGAGGAGGAGGGATTGGGAGGAGGGGAAGAGGAAGAGGGTAGGAGGAAGAGTGGAGAGGAGGAGGGAGGATGTAGAGGGAGGAGGAGGGAGGAAAAGGGAGGAGGGAGGAGGAGGGAGGAGGTAGGAGGAGGAGGAAGAGGGAGGAGGGGGGAGGAGAAGGAAGGAGGAGGAAGAAGGAGAAGAAGGAGGAGGAAGAGGGAGGAGGAGGATGGAGGAGGAGAGGGAGGAAGAGGGAGGAGGAGGAAGAGGGAGGAGAGGAGGGAGAGGAGGAGGGAAAGAGGAAGAGGGTAGGAGGAGGAGGAGGGGAGAGGAGGAGAAGGAGGGAGGAGGAGAAGGAGGAGGAGGGAGGAGGAGGGGATAGGAGGAGGGAGGAGGCAGAGGGAGAAGAAGGAAGGAGGAGTAGGAAGGAGGGAGAGGAAGGAGGGAGAATGAGGAGGGAGGAAGGAAAGGAGGTGGAAGAGGAGGAGGAGGGAGGAGGAAAGAGGTAGGGGAGGAGGAGATAGAGGGAGGAGGAGGAGGAAGGAAAGGGAGGAGGAAGAGGAGGAGAAGGGAGGAGGAGGGTGGAGGGAGGAGGAGGAGGTAGAGGGAGGAGGAGGGAGGAGGTAGGAGGAGGAGGAAGAGGGAAGAGGGAGAAGAAGGGAGAAGGAGAGTGAGGATGATGAGGGAGAAGGAGGCAGGAGAGGAGGGAGGCAGAGGAGGAGGAGGGATAAGAGGAGAGGGAGGAGAAGGGAAGATGAGGGAGGAGGGGGAGGAGGCGGAGGGAGTAGGAGGGAGGAGGATGGAGGAGTCGGGGAGAGGAAGAGGGAGAAGAAAGAGGGAGAAGGAGGAGGGAGTCGGGAGAGGGATGAGAGGGAGGAAGAAGAGGAGGAGGGTGGAGGGAGGAGGTAGAGGGAGGAGGAGGGAGGAGAAGAGAGGAGGAGGGATGAGGAGGAGGAAGAGGGGGGAGGAGGGAGGAGGAGGAGGGGGGAGGAGGGAGGAGGAGGGGGAGGAGGGAGGAGGAGGGAGGAAGAAGGAGGAGGAGGGAGAAGGAGGAGGAGGGAGGAGGAGGAAGAGGGAGGAGGAGGAATGTGAAGGGAGGAGGAGGGATTGGGAGGAGGGGAAGAGGAAGAGTGGAGAGGAGGAGGGAGGATGTAGAGGGAGGAGGAGGGAGGAAAAGGGAGGAGGGAGGAGGAGGGAGGAGGTAGGAGGAGGAGGAAGAGGGAGGAGGAGGGAGGAGAAGGAAGGAGGAGGAAGAAGGAGGAGGAAGAGGGAGGAGGAGGATGGAGGAGGGAGAGGGAGGAAGAGGGAGGAGGAGGAGGAAGAGGGAGGAGAGGGAGGGGAGGGAAGAGGAAGAGGGTAGGAGGAGGAGGAGGGGAGAGGAGGAGAAGGAGGAGGAGGGAGGAGGAGGGGATAGGAGGAGGGAGGAGGCAGAGGGAGAAGAAGGAAGGAGGAGTAGGAAGGAGGGAGAGGAAGGAGGGAGAATGAGGAGGGGAGGAAGGAAAGGGAGGTGGAAGAGGAGGAGGAGGGAGGAGGAAAGAGGTAGGGGAGGAGGAGATAGAGGGAGGAGGAGGAGGAAGGAAAGGGAGGAGGAAGAGGAGGAGAAGGGAGGAGGAGGGTTGGAGGGAGGAGGAGGAGGTAGAGGGAGGAGGTAGGAGGAGGAGGAAGAGGAAGAGGGAGAAGAAGGGAGAAGGAGGAGTGAGGATGATGAGGGAGAAGGAGGCAGGAGGAGGAGGGAGGCAGGAGGAGGAGGAGGGATAAGGAGGGAGAGGGAGGAGAAGGGAAGATGAGGGAGGAGGGGGAGGAGGCGGAGGGGAGTAGGAGGGAGGAGGATGGAGGAGTCGGGGAGAGGAAGAGGGAGAAGAAGAGAGCGAGAAGGAGGAGGGAGTCGGGAGAGGGATGAGAGGGAGGAAGAAGAGGAGGAGGGTGGAGGGAGGAGGGTAGAGGGAGGAGGAGGGAGGAGAAGAGAGGAGGAGAGAGTTCGCCATTCCGAATTCATACTCGTCTAGTTCTTCCCTTCTACACGACTGTAGATAACTTCCTTACACATAAAAAGATGAATTGTTATTGATATTGCCGTGGCATGGAGGAATATCAGCAGCAGAGTTGATCCAAAAAACCAAAGACTGAGATCTACGGAGAGCCATGAACGCCTACGCCAGCCGGCACGGCACTTGATGATGATGATTGCCGTGTGACGATTCTGTGTAGTCACGTCATTTTCTTCCCTTTCCCTAGCGTTTTGGTTCGGGGATTCTTTCATCATCATCATCATATATTTACGTACGTATTTTGGGAGGGGAGGAGGGAGGAGGAGGAAGAAGAAGAAAAAAACTATGACAGTTGACAGCTCTGGAATGAAAGGAAGGTGTGTAGAAAATTTCATCTCAATCGGATGGGCCGTTCGCGAACAAATAAAGGACATACATATTTACATATTTACATACATACACTTTGTTTTATAGATATAGATTACTGCAATTTTAATATCCAGTTGTTTAGTCTTATTCCTGTCATTTCATTCATTGCTTTATCTGGCAGTTAAATTCCGTTGCTTGTTATTATATTGTGATCATTGTGTTTGTTTGCAGTTAGTCGCTAACCTTCACTCATGATTTATCTGTTATAAAAGTTAATTGCGTGTCCTTCTAGTCGCAGTCAACCCCAGCATTTTTGTGTGTGGCTATTTGTGATTTACCAGGCACGTTTACGTTCAGTAGTTGGCCATTTCTTTCTGAACAACCGACGCTAATACCATTGTATGGAAACTAGCGCAATGCATTCTCCTTCCTAATCGCGTAAAACTGCGTTTCGAATGTGGGATTTGAATCGCGTTCGTTGCTATTTCAGTACAGCGCCGGCTTATCTCTTAAACATGTTTATAATTTGTCCGCTAACTTTCTTATCTCTTATAAATGTTTATACTCTATCCGGTGACTTTCTAATCTATTATGAATGTTGATATTGTGTCCGCCAGACTTCACGTCCTGTTAATCAATAATGGATCTCGTGATATGATTTCTTTACAAACAAATGGTATTAGGTGAAAGGATGGAAGCTGTCAGACAGCTGACCCTATTTGGCAAGACGAACCCACAACAATAAAGCCTTAGTTATGCTGGTAACAATGAAAGACATTGTCTTATCCGTACATACAATAGTGAATGCACGTGTTGCTTTTATTATGTAAACAAAAGGCCAGGCGCTGTTTGAAAGGCATTTTTCTTGTTCTTGCGTTGATTCGCTTTGAACTCAACGTAGTCCATACACGTGCTTTTTTTTAACGTGTGGATTAGCTTCCACTATTACCAGTGTCCTTCGCCATCAGGCGAACCTCTCCGGCTTCAACAGTACTTGTAATTTACGTCCCCGTGCCAATGACGAGAAGTCAACATTTAGTCCAACTGACCGGTGTAGAGGTTGAACCCGTTACCACGACATCAGCTCACCGGATGTTCAAAAACGAGCGCTATTATCCTTTCGGCCAAGCTGACGCCCTTGTGAAAGGTATCTAAAAGAATGTCATAAACCCGAAGCCGACTATTGCTTGTATTAGATTGCCGACCTGGAAGAGGCAGGTAGAACACAAGAGTCCCGTGTTTCTTGTCAACATTTCACTGAGGTGTGGGAGCTGACACAGAGAACAACTTGGGTGAGAATTGTAAGGAGACACAGATTACAGTCGTCACTAAGAAGAAGGAAATTTTTAAGAAAAAATGTTTTGCATGTCCTTTACAGGACATTGCTGCCAACATCAGCATCTTTCAGCTGATTGTTGATTTCTTGGCAGGATTACGCTCAGTAGTTTGCCATTGCTTTCTGAGCGACCGGCTCCATACTCTCATAAGTCACTGGCGCGACTCGAACCACTTCCAATTGTCGTGCGATCACGTCAACCACGAGAGTATTCGGAGTTACGGAGAAAGCTGCTAACCCCTCGACCAGGGAAACCGGCATGAAGGAAATACCACAATGTAATATACAAGTAAATGGGAATATTCTTGAACAAGTTAATCGGTACAATTATCTCGGAACAGTCATAACATCTGATGGGAGAAGCCTTGAAGAGATTAGAACAAGAATCGCAATGTCAAAGGCAGCCTTTTGGGAAAATGCAAATAATACCATGGACAGAGAGAAAAACCAATGACCAAGTCCTAAAGAAACAAATGAAACCGTAAACTGGTTAGAGAAATTAGACATAGACAGTGACAATTTCTTGGTCACGTTATGAGAAGAAATAAATTGGAGAACTTGGTAACAACTGGCAAGATCGAGGGGAAGAGAACAAGGGGAGGGCAGAGAAATAAATACCTGGATGGCTTGGCCATGTTGTATGGTCGAGACAAGAACACTGAGCTGATCCACGACTCTGGTGATCGAGTGAGATGGCGAAACATAACCGCCTACGCTTACCGACATCGCATATGATGATGATGTGGAACTGATAAAACATGGCGGCGTCTTGTTGAAACAACAATGTGCATCATATGTTTATTGTGAGGAGGTTCCATATGGAGAGCGCTCGCTCTTAAACTTCCGTGGTGCTGATGGCGAGGCAGCGGGTTCAACTCCTACACAGGCCAGTTGGCCTTGAATGCTGATTTCTCTTCCTTGACTTGGGAGCGAAAATTACAGGTATCTCTGAAGTCGGAATGGGTTCGCCTAATAGTGAGGGACGCTGATAATAGGGAAAACTAGCTCACACGCAAAAGTCATTCCATCGTGGACTACGCTTGAGTTTAAATCGAGTTAACGAGCAAAAAAAAAAACACAACTAAACACACACACACACACACACACACACACACACACACACACACACACAAACAGTACTCCGTGTGTGTTACTGACTGAAGTAAATGACGTAGCTGTAAGCAGGGCCGGATTTAGACTTGATTAGGCCCTAAGCTATTTGAAATATGGGGCCCTTTATAAGTACAGCTATTCTATGTCATATATACATATATGGCAATTGCTCACTCGGACAATATTTTTTGGGGACCCCCACTTTCTTGGGGGCCCCAAGCTATAGCTTGTGTAGCTTATACGTAAATCCGGCACTGGCTGTAAGACTTGGTTCAATCCGTATCATCTGATATTAGACTTGATGTCCGTTCTACTGCTAATTCTACATAGTTCACACTCAAACCTTCACTGAGCCGTGCATTTCTTTTAAATGCTTTTTGTTTGTTTAGTCCACCGTGACTGTGTTGTGAAAGGCAGATACAGAAAATTGAGGTCGGCTAGTACCCGCCACTCTGGCGGCTGTCTTATGCGTTGATGCGTGTGCAGGCTGCTTGTGTTTGTTCAGACGACTATCATCTTCGACAGCCGATCGTATATTCAAGTCAGGGACGGTTTATAGTCGATGCTGCTATTGAAGCTACTGTTTCTTTTACCAGTTCACATGGGACAATGATGAGCATTTCATGTGTGTAGTATATTTGTTCAGGGGCCACTTGGTATACGCTGTCTGCGGTGGTTGGTTACGCGGGCACTGACCATGTGCAAGAATTGAGAGAAATCATATTCCAGAAAGAAGATAACTGCAAGTTTGTGGCGGAGAGATTATTAAGATACCCGAAGATAAAGATAAATATCCAATGGCTAACTGAGGATTATCGCATGCTATGAATAGCCACAAAGAGTTAAGCAATCTGGAATAATAGTTATCACAAGGAAATCAAATATTAATGAATTGCTACGATTGATGTATGTTCAATAAAAGACTTATATGGTATATCGGCAATGATTGCCGATGGATTGTTCCGTGACTGTTTTGTTGAACATAATCGTTGGGTAGTCTCAGTTGGAGATCTTTCATGTTTGATTATTGGGACCACATGTTTGTTATAAATCTTCAGACACTTGGTTCTGAGAGGCACGTGACAATATGGGGCAATTATAGGGCGACACGTTGCTATGAATTTAGAACCGTACGGCTGCGGCCGCCCTCGCAGCCGTCGCCGCCGCCGCCACCACCACCACTTATATGGCTCCAATGAAAGCAGTAGTTAGTGTTATATTCACGCCAAACCCCGTGTAGGTTTTGTTTTGGTGGAAGAAGGTATGTTGGTGTCAAGTGTAAAGGCCTAAAGTCGGGCTCAGATGGTTCTTACGTTGGGATGTGGTTCCTAGTTCTCCGTACTGCCTGAAACCTGCCTGTACTTCTGGTAATCCATAACCTAAGGTTCCTTCAATCCTCTTCATACTGATTCACGGGAGAATCTGTCTAGCAAGACTTATTGGAGCGATAATATGATAGTTGGTGCACAGTTTTACGCTTCTTCTCTTTCATCTCCTTTAGTAAGTCTCTTTTCAT